>JAQFVV010013063.1:0-284679 GCA_028023455.1 Epiperipatus broadwayi | reverse complement strand
CAAGCATTTTCTTATACAATATGCCAGAGTAATACAAAATTATAAGATTCTTATAAATTATTGGCAAAAACATGTAAGTTCTACAATTTTCAAATTATTTTTATATTATTGGGTTTGTTCTCAGATTATTTATGGGTTTAGAGGTGGAAAAATAGTAGAATGATAATTATATACAAGAATTAAATAAAAATAGTGCCTGATCTAGAAGAGTTCCTTCAGCAGTCTTCTCCCTATACTATGATTATGGGATTGTGTTTGTGTAACTGATTTTAATCCTTTAATTACATACAGAATTTTTGATTCCAATTAATTTTGCATTTTTTAATACATAAGTCTTAATAATTGAGAAATCAATTTACTTAACAAGCTTCATAGGTTGGCATCCTTAGTTGTGATTTTTGTTCAAGGCAGAACTGACACTAGTGGATCAGGTTGGAACTAGATTGACCTTTGCTAGGAAAAGTTTATATTTTTACAGCTATATTTATGAGACAATCCTGCCTACCATAAGAGTGGAAGAGACCTACAAAATATGATCTAAAAATGGTTGTCTCATTTAATCTTGCTTTATATATAAATGGTTTGTCACATTAAATCTATCTAGGTTATCATGTCTGTATAACATCGCTTATTAAATTATATTATTGTCAATAGTGACAGCACTAAAAAAAGTATTATAAACTGTATTTTCTAAACATAGATGTATTAAATATGTGATTTTTAACTAATACAAATTTTTAAGACTAGAACTGAGAATAGCACCAAAGATGAAGGACATAAGATTTAAAATAAATATAGCTATTATTTGTTTAACTTCTTAATGCAGAGATTAATATAAACAATAAGAAAATTTGTTGATGATTTTAAAAAAAAAATATAAGTGGCTAATTTATAAATTAAGTTTGAGTAATTTTTTGGAGTAATAAAAGCAAATAAAGTTTGAATTAATAGTATTTGTCTGTCAATCAGTTTAAGTCTTTGAAATAATGGAAGTTCAGTAAGCATTACACATTGGTATATGAGCACAATCTCTTTTATGATGTTAAAGTTTTGCTATTAGTAAGCAATTATACTATACAAATATTGTTACTAATTCACTATTATAAAATATAAAATAAATTAATTATTAACAAATTCTTCATAAACTTTATACTTTAATATTAATAGTAATTTATTACATTTTATGTTAATATTACAGTATATTACTTATAAAATATTTTAACTTTTACATTAACAAATATTTGCAATCTTTGTTTAATATTATATTTTTATACAAATATATAAATTATATTTAACTGTAGATTTTATTAAATATATTCTTCACATTTATGTACTTATTAAATATACATTCACATTCAATAAAAATAGATATCAAGAAATATTTATTAATGTTTTTGTTGTTCAAAAAATAAGAACTTGTTTTTTTATCAATAACAGGCAAATATAATGGGTTTACAAACCAAGTAATTAGAATATTTAAAAACCTAATTTATACAGTATGTGCAGATACAAAATGTTTGTTCATAAACGATGATATAAATATATAAAATTATATTATTTTTATATTACATGTTGAGGCAATCTATCAAAAATTATAAATTATATAATAGTATAATTAAAAACTATATATATATGATCAATAGATGCATTTTACCAAAAACACCGTCAAGCGTAGGTTTGTTTACGTAAACGTCAGAGTAAGCATTCACTATCTCTATTGTTAATTCCACCTTCAGATCATCATTTCAAGCTGATTTTCTATCATCAGTGAAGGGTAGAAATAAGAAACTAGATCTAAACCTGAACACTGAGCATTTATGAAACAATTTCTATTCAGCTTGCAAGTGTGAATTTTTTTAGACATGTAATGTCTTCAAACTCAGCATAGCAAGCCAGAGAGCTATATGGGTCTGATATCAGTTCAGTATCACCACATAGTAGAAGCCTCTGCGATATATATCATCGCAAGAAAACCTCAAAAGGAACATTTATGAAAAAAAAAAAAAAACAAGTTAAACTTGCTAATGCTTGTATTTATGATCAATAGATGGTGTTTTACCAAAAACACCATCAAGCATGGGTTTGTTTACATAAACATCGGAGTAACATTCACTATCTTTATCATTTATTCCACTTCAGATCATGATTTCAAGCTGATTTGCTATCATCTGTGAAGGGTAGGACTAAGAAACTAGATCTAAACACTAACTCTGAGCATTTATGAAATAATTTCTATTCAGCTTACAAGCGTGAATTTTTTTAGACATGTAATGTCTTCAAACTCAGCATAGCTTTTCAGCTAGCTATATGGGTCTGATATCAGTTCAGTATCACCACATAGTAGAAGTCTCTGCAATATATATATGATTGCAAGAAACCCTCAAAAGGTTTCATAAATGCTCAGAGTTAGTGTTTAGATCTAGTTTCTTATTCCTACCCTTAACTGATGATAGCAAATCAGCTTGAAATGATGATCTTAAGGTGGAATTACTGATAGAGATAGTGAATGCTTACTCTGACATTTATGTAAACAAACCTATGCTTGATGGTGTTTTTGGTAAAGCACCATCTATTGATCATAAATACAAGCATTAGCAAGTTAACTTGTTTTTTTTCATAAATATACCTTTTGAGGTTGTCTTGCAATGATATATATTGCAGAGGCTTCTACTATGTGGTGATACTGAACTGATATCAGACCCATATAGCTATCTGGCTTGCTATGCTGAGTTTGAATACATTACTTGTCTAAAAAAATTCATGCTTGCAAGCTGAATAGAAATTGTTTCATAAATGCTCAGAGTTAGTGTTTAGATCTAGTTTCTTATTCCTACCCTTCACTGATGATAGCAAATCAGCTTGAAATCATGATCTGAAGGTGGAATTAATGATAGAGATAGTGAATGCTTACTCTGACGTTTATGTAAACAAACCTACGCTTGACGGTGTTTTTGGTAAAACGCCATCTATTGATCATAAATACAAGTGTTAGCAAGTTTAACTTGTTTTTTTCATATATATATTGTGGCCATCTGAATGGGCACAAGGGTTTAAGATACTTTGTATCTTAAATAAATGGTTATATTATATTAAAAAAAATGAAATAGTCTTAGAATTTTAAATTTTTTTTTGCTGGAGATTGCTTAAAGCTTAAAAATGGATTGCTTATACAGTTTATTGACCACTTGATAGGTATCTATTAGTATTATTGTGGTTAATGAGGTATTTAATGTAAGGAAGGGGGGTTGTTTATTAATGGAATTGATACATTTTGTCAGAAAGATGCAAAGTTATTTTAAATTATTGTAGTGTTAGTTGAATAGTTTCAAAATCCTTTATTCATTGATATTTATCTTTTTGTCAACAATTAATAGCCACTTCAATTATATTTAGTTAAGATAGTTCAATATTTAGGTTGTAGTACATGTGTATGCATGTATGACTCTGCATTATGTTTTATTTCCTTTTCATCTTTAATAACAGCAAACAATAGTACATTCACAATAAAAACATTTAAATTATAGTAGTTAACTTAAATAATTAACAAATATATATTTCTTTCCAATGATTAATAGATAGTTAGATCAATGAATTATTTTATAAATTGAATAAATTATTAATCATTTTTATTTGATAGTTAATTAATATTCATTTTTCTTTCAAGGTTGTAAAAGCTATTTATTTTATTATTTGTATTTTTTTTTCTTGTCTTCATTTAGTTTTAAAAATCAAAATGATTTTTTTTTGAAAAGATTTGTTTTTGCATATGTAATTAGTTAGTTAGCAAGATGCATGGGAGTAACCTGGGGAAAGGCAAATGAACTTTGCTAAAGAGAGTTTTTAACAAAGATCTCCAATAGAAAATTGGCTCTTTGTAATGTAATTGTAACCAGTAAACAGTGGTTCATGTATTGTAAAAATTAAAGCCAGTTGCTGAAGTCAAATTGACTTTGAAAAGACTTTAGAGTAAAAACTTCCAAAGGAGCTTCAGAACTTTATTATGGAAAAAAATTAATTAAAAATGCAATTCTAAGGTTTTAAAAAAAGGTATGTCAGATTTACTCTCTTCAATTTAAACATCTCTGAATAAATTCCTTTATAACTATTACTCTTTTCAAAAATGTATGTTAATAACATCCAGTCTACATTATTTCACTTAATTGCCATTTTAAATAAGAATGGTTTACATAAATGTTATTGTTGTATCATTAAGCAATGTGTTTTATTTTTATATATATGGAAACCGCATGCAGAACTATACTACGGAATATATTCTAATTTCTCACTATTTTTCGCATTGTGTTTTTGTGAAGATTATACATAGACTTAAGGATATGTCTATTTTGATAGATCATCCTATGTTTGAGTTCATTGTAAGGAGATAACAGTATTCATTTATTTGATATTTCTGGAACTAATACGTATTGTTAAATTGAGGAAATAAAATGTAAGCTACTTCTGTTTAGATTGAATAGAAGGACAGAAATGCAGGTAATTTTTGTTCTCTTCAATAAGGATGGAATATACAACAAAGCATTATTAATTATGGAATTACTAAGGACAGTTTAAAATGTTAAATGCTATTCAGAAAATACTAAAGATAATTGCGTATTTAATCCAGAACTACAACGGAGAATTTGGTATATTTTCTGTATAATAAAAGAGAAATTAACTGCTTGTGTGTGATTTGGTACCTCAAATAGATATGCTATGAAAACTGAAAGGTGCTGGGCATATTTAAGTTATGCTTATATTTTTTAAGTTATACTGCAGAAGTGCATTTTAGTTTAAATTCAGTTTGGAATGTGTCCCATATTGTTTCGTAAACCTGGAACCGAGCTTTGCAAGTGAACTTTTACTTTAAGTTATAAAACTAATAACTTTTGTTTCTTTTTTATTGCTTGTCATAATTAATGTATATGATAAATAGACAGGCTTTATTTATTATTATGTCATTTATAATCTGTGTTATTTTGATTTTCGAGACCGTCTCTGAAGCATCTCCAAATGAGGAGTATGCTGGTAATTGTTCTTTTACGAAGGTAAAAAAAAGAAATATTTTTTTAATATATTATTAGAGAAGTTTACATTTATTTTGTATACTTTATTATCTCAAAGTGAAAATTTTGTTCTTTGTTTTGTTCGTACCGTTAAATTTTAAAAAGTAACCTAAAGTTTATTAAATTAAAAGTTATGCCTTAATGCAATATTTAATTATCATATTACCTGCTTAGTGTGTAATTTAGAGTTAATATTATATATACTTTTTATTTGCGGGTGTGTGTTTGTTTTGCACAATTATAATATTTTTTTGATAAAGTATAGTTTGTGAATAAATTTATGCATAAATTTCGTACACTGTCGTATTCTACTGGGTTGAATGGATTGGTATATTATCTGTATGTATTTATCTGCCAGCATGTATTTATAATGTTCGATATTTAGAGAAGCTATAAGAATAGAAAGAAATCTTTGTGTTATAATGTCTGTAGGAATAAAAGATCTTGCTTATTTAGTATATGTTAATAATTTTCCATGAGTAGAGCCTAGTTTATTTTATATGTGTATGAGTAATGATATTTTTTGAAGTGATGTTCTTAGGCCCTGGTGATAAGGAATTAAATCCCCACCAATAATGTATTTAGAAGTAAATGAGTTATTGTTGAAATATGATTAAATGATGTTTAGAAAATTATGTGACGTTTTTCTTAGATTCTTGGTAATGAGGAATTGTAAAAGTGTTCAGTAAGAGTTATTTGCTCCTCATGTAGATTCCCCTTGCAACGTATAGTATA
Organism: Epiperipatus broadwayi; assembly: GCA_028023455.1. Classification (NCBI taxonomy): domain Eukaryota; kingdom Metazoa; phylum Onychophora; class Udeonychophora; order Euonychophora; family Peripatidae; genus Epiperipatus; species Epiperipatus broadwayi. Next base: position 278,884 of record JAQFVV010013063.1, on the reverse strand, counting down.
TATAATCTTAAAAAGATAGCTTTGTGTTAATTAATATGTGGCTAGATAAATTGTTAGATTAACTCTTGATGTAGTATTAGTGTCATATTTTATTGATGAATTACGACATTGTTCGAAATAAAATAATTGTATGATATTTTCTTAATAATTGGAGAGTTTATAGAAAAGATTGTTTTGCATTATTGCTGCTTGAACGTGCACACGCGTAATATAAATAGTGCCGCGCATATAAAGTATAGAATTATTGAAATTAAAATGAGAAATAAATGCTTTTGAAATATACTACATTCATTTAATAGAAGTATAAAGTATTAAGATTAAAACGAAAAATAAATATTTTAAAATACAGTGTATTTATTTAAATAAATGTTACAAATCATCAAATCATCAGAACAAACATGATTTTGTTGCTATAAATGAAAGGTATACGTAATTGAAAGTGATTATTAGTCAACTAAAGAAAGTTGCTTTGCTGAAAGCCAAATATAAGTAATTTGATTTATTTTATTAATCAAGAGTAATATCCTCTCAAAGGTGTTTTTTGTGCTAATAATATAACATGTTATTTATTTATTGTCATATAGATGAAACATGTAGGCAAAGCCTGTGTTCGAAGTCAGGATGTTTAAACTTTGTTATTAATTTGCTTTGATAGTAGGGATAATCCCAAACTGATGCTAAAAATAAAAAAAAATTTATTTGATAATCTAAAAATATGTAAACAAATAGTCCATTTGTAAATATTATGTTAGACCAAGTTTATTTGTTATAATAAATGATTTGTTTAGTTATTTAAAATCTTAAGAACTGTGTCTTGAGTTATTCTTGTGTACATTCGTATTTCCATTTCCACATCTCCACATTTCATAAATCTATTATACAACAGATATATTATTTTAGAGTTATAATATTAAATTTGATAGTGTCTGACAATATTGTATTTCTTAATCCAAACATTATAAAGAGTACTTGCCACTTGATAAACGTATTAGAAAGGTTGCCAGATCAGTATATTTCTGAGATGATGATATGAGATTAAAATACCCTATCTCTGTCATTATCTTATTATTGAAACACAGTAAAATATTTAGTCAATTTGTTTCATTATGTTTTATCATACTTTATAATTATAACTTATGGGCCAATGTAGTTTATTTAATTCAACTGTGTTTGTTAAATTCCCTGAGATCTTATTATTTATTTCTTGATTGGCATTAAAGTAGATGTTTAGTTTATAATGTGCCAAGTCATAGAATTGTTAAGAGTATAATTATAGCAAGCTGATATATATTATACTTGGATGAAGGAAGAAATTAAGTTTAAAGTATATTTGTAATAGACTATACTAAGTAAACATTATGATTCTTTATCATACAATTAATTAACAAAGGAATTTACATTATATTGAATATTTTATAATATTTCTTCTTTTACTCATTTATTATCATATATCTTATGAACTGCCTATAGCCTCCCACTGAGCTGAGCTGAACATAAACTTAAATATAGAGTCTCAGTAATAATTTTATTATATTATTTGTTATATTGTTCTATTCATTAATAGAACTAGCGCCTGTGTATTTCGCTCATGTAATGTATATGAGCGGTGTTGGGAGTGTAGGTTATAATATATATATATATATATATATATATATATATATTATAACCACTGAAATATATATATATATATATATATATATATATATATATATATATTTCAGTGGTATTATAAGTATTAAGTGAACAGTGCGAAAATTTAATTCTTTTTAAATAGTCAGGTTGATCTATTTAAATAAATAAAACAATAATTAAAATTCGGATGTTAACATGACATTTTATCATACTATTATAGTAAAGTATATTTTTTTTATTTGAGTTATTTTGGTTTTTATAATACAGCATATAATGAACAAAATTAGGGGGAAATGAGTATGCAGAATCATTATTTGTATTTAAAATATTTAAATATTTATTTATTAAGAATCAGTAAAACTTATTTATTAAAACAAAATTATTATTTCAAAGAATATGGAATTAAAATATTACAAATAAGAAAGATTTTGGAAAGTTTTAAATAATAAGTTCTCAAAAGAATTTTTATTATTTAAAAAAATAATAAAAGATAAGAGTATGTTTTATTTTTAAAGAAAAAATATATAAATAAATTATATATTCTTTTACTTTTAGATTGTTCAAAAAGAATAGAAAATAATAATATATTATTAATTTTAACATTAATAATGTATTTTTATGAAAAAATGAAAGTTTTATGCTTTAAGAATTTGAGTTTCTTATTTAAAAGTATTTATATCATTTAAATATATTCATAATTTATAAACATAAATTTATCAAACCTTATATGGTTTTAAAATTTATTCTAAAATTAATTATTAAATATACTGTATCATATATAATTACAGAACATGTTTTTACAAATTTTAAATTTAAGTTTCTTAATTAAATATCTTTTAGAATTGTGATCATAACCATAATCTGGAATTCAGTTATTAGGTGAATAAATCTTAAAAGGTATTTCACAACTGGCTGATAAAAAATCATATAGTCAACTGTTTAGTATTTGTTGATACATAGGTATTAAGCTATTATTTTCTGGAGATCCTAAGTTTATCAGACTTGATGCACTGGCTGTATAAGCAAAATAATTTTTTTAATATTTGTAACTGTTTGAGAAGATTCCAAATTGTCATAATTGCTAAAATCACTTTAATTTTATTTTTTTGTTATATTACATTAAAATGGCACATAGCAAAACTAATATAGCATTGGTAAAGTAATGAATAAGCAAATTCTTATACACATTAAAAAATTACTATCAAGGCATAAAATTAATTCTATTAAAATATTTTTTCCTGCTTTTATTTCCAAATGAAATATTATAAGTCTTTTTATTAGGCATCTCAGGCTAAAAAATATTGAGCAATTCAAAAATCATCATCACTTTCAACCATCAATACACTGCAGGTTGAAGATATTTCCAAATTCAAACCATCTTCTCAGATTGCTAGTTTCTCTTCTTCACAACATCTCAGCACACTTTCTTATTTCATCTCATATGCAGTCTATTAGTAAGTATTTTACATATATCTCTTGGAATCCAGTTTAAGATTTTAACTATTCATCTATTAACATTTCTTCTAGAATTATGTCCAGCGTAACTCAATTGCAGTCTTTTTATTCTTTAAATTATGTCAGTAACAGCTGTTTGTTTTTTCACCCATATATTTTATTTTTGATCTCTTCTTGTTACTCCTAACACACATCTCTCCATATTTCTTTGAGTGAACTGAGATTTCTGTATTGCTTTTCTGTTACATGTCCAAATCTCAGATCCATAAATAAAAACTGGTAAAACAACATTTGTTAAAAACCTTCCTTTTTACCACTTAGGCACATTTTTTTAATATTAAATTATTTATACCAAAATCATTCCAATTTAATTCTATGATTAACTTTGTCCTTTATGTTTCCAGCCTTACTAATAATTTAACTAATATATTTGTAGTTGTTAACTTCTTCTAACTCATAATTAACTTTTTTTTTTTCTTTTTCTGAAATCCATATAACACAACTTTAGACTTTTTAACATTTATCTTTATTCCTATTGTCTTACTTTTATCTGATAACTCTGGCAATATTTCCTGAAGCTCTAAAGCATTATTTGAAAAAAAAAACAATTATATCATGAAAAAACATAGATGACTTAAATAATCTCCATATATTTTTACTTCCTTAGCTTCCCATTTTAATCCCCAAAATACTTCTTATAAAATTGCTGTAAAAAGTTTTGGAGATAAGTATTCTTCAGAATATAAAAATATTGAGGATTTATATCTTGATGATACCATGCTTTAATTACTGAAGAAATGCTTATAAAATCAAATGCTTCTCATAATCTACAAATCCAAAGCATAATAGCAACACGTGCTCATTAGTTCTTTCTATAACTTCTTTCAATACTCGAATGTGATCCATTGTACTAAAACCACTTTAAAATCCAGATTTTTCTTTTGGTTTTTTACAATTCAAAGTTCACTGTAGATGAGTTGTTATTACCTTAAATAATGTATAAAACTTATAAAAAACTGATAGATCTATAATTTCTAATATATTTTTATTCCTTTTTTAAAATAATATTGATAATGCATTCTTTTTATTATATGATATCTCTTTATTATCTAGACATTTGGTATACAACTTTTCCAAAAAAAAAAATATTTCATCACATCCTTTTTTTAAAATATTAATTGCAATTGTCATCATTGCAATGAGTTTTTCTGTTTATAAATTTTATTGCATCTCTCACTTCTTCATTTAAAATCCTGGGCAATTCAGAAAATATAGTAAGCTGTAGGAGATACTTGATAGAACTCTTCTATATATTCATGATGCCATCTTACTTTTTAGTGATAGTTTCATCTTTTTTATTGCAAAAATAAGTTATCTATCAATACCAATATGTTAATTTATACTCTTGAAACTTTTATTCTCATCTATAACTTTCCTTACTAAATCACAATTATACTTTCTTATATGATTATCAACCCTTTTCTCACCATTTTATAAATTTTTAGATATTCAATTATTTTTAATGCATCATTTTTATATATTTTTATATTCCTTCTTTTTTTCATGAATTGTCATCTCAGTAGAAATTTAATGGTCAATTGCTGCTTTTTTGTTCCAGCTATCTTTGTTGTAGTTTTTTTAAATTGTATCAGTTATCTTCATACTGATTTCCTTTAAATCTGACTTATTTTTAGAATTTGTTCATTGGAATATTTTTGAAGATTAAGAATATCAACTGATAATACTGTTTTTTTTTATATATAATTTTTGTCTTTCTTGTTTTGAATTAACATGTATCTTACATCTTGCTAATCTATGACCTCTTTCTGTGTTGAATTTATTAAGAACTTTACAATATTGAAATATCTATATTCTGTTAGTCAATATATAATTTAATTCTGCTGATACCTTTATTTGGATGCTTCCAAGTCCATTTCGATTTATCTTTTTTTTTATAAAAAGAATTCATAATGTAAAGTTTTTATTTTTTACAAACTCCACAAGTCCATGTTTTCTCTCATTTTTATCACCATAATTAAAATTATCCACAACACTTTCATTTTTCAATTGTTTACCAATTTTAGCATTAAAGTCTCCAATGACAATTTTAAAATGTTATTTAAAAATCTTTTGTACATCCATACTTGTTCATCATAATGGTAACTTGTTGGGGCATAAGTCTGAATTATCTGTATATGATATCTATCATTAAGTTAAATAACTAATATTACCACTCTTTCTAATATACCATCAATGTTCATTTCTTAATAGTAATGAATTTTACTCCATTTGTGCCTTTATATTACAGTACATATTTCTTCACTTTTTTTTAAATTTTATAAAATCCAATAATATCACATGTAACATTAAACAATTCTTTCAATTCTTGGAGTCTTCCATCTCTTAAAAGTGATCTACAGCTGTAAGTATCCAAATAAATGGTCATCATCAAATAGCAACCTGCATCAAACAATCAGGAGATTCTTAGCATCCTCCACATTTCACTAAGAACTGCTGTATTAGTTTGGTAATTTTACAGTTTCCCAAGAATAAGGGCCATGACATAATTTTGTCTTTCATGGTTGTAAATATCTAATATAAAAAATATTCACAAATACATTCATTCTGCTTTCAAAAAAACAACTGACATTTCAGTTAAGAGCTATCAGGTAATTGAAAAGAAAGACCATGTTTGTTTTTTTTTGATTTTAAACTCAGAGGTAAAAAAAAAAACTCTCCATGCTGGCTAATGCATGTCAGCGAAAATTCCATTTATGTTTTCATGAATAATCACTTAGTAATAATAGCTACAATGTATGGAGTGAATACTAGCAATTTGCTCTGCTTGGTTTCTTTATAGCCTCAAAGAAAAATAAAATGATCTCTTTTCTCAATAACAGCAAACTTCTTTCTACAGAAGTAAATACGTGTATATTTACTTTCAGGTAGTCTAAAACACAGAAGAGAAATGAGAGAAAGATAAACGTTAAAGAATACATATAATTTAATTCTGTATTTTTAGATCATAAAGATAATTATTTAATACAACTGAAATATCTAATTATATAATGAAAAAATGAACGTATATAAAAGATACTGTATTATTGAAATTTGAAGTCAATAGTAGGTATTTAAAAATCAGAAAGTGAATCAAGATATCTAGTTATACATCTACCTTTAAAATTATAATGTTTAGCTTTTTTTCCCCATCTGCACATTAGTTTTTTAAATTCTAGTCAATTGGTGATTTAAAACTTGTCTCAGAACTATCTGAGATGTTATAAAACATAACAAGTGAAGCAAATGAATAGTTAGCCAATACATTTTTAATTGTAATTCAATAAATTCATGAGGTCATCAGAAATGAGACATTAAATTTCATTTACTAACAGTTCTCAAAGTTCATCACTTTATAGTTATGTTAATTTACCCAAGGTAATAAGATAACTAATCAATTTTATATAAGGAATATTAACAAATGATAAAATATAAGTGACTAGTAACAGAAAATTGTTTTATGATAATGTGAACAAAATCCAAACATTACATGAAGATGAAAATGCATTTAAAATAATTTTGTATTAAACTTTTTAAATGTTATATACTTATTTGCAGAACATATATATGAGTTTGTCTATTTTAAATTCTTATACAAAATAAAGGAAAAAGAAATAGACAAACCAATTTGGAAATCACAAAATGCTCAGGTCTACTTATTTGATATCTTACAATAGTGATTTTTTTTCTGTAAAAAATATTTCTTTCATAAATCTTCCAAACACTTTCTTAATCATAGATCTGGATTCTATTTGATTTTTGTTGATCATACCAGTGAAAGAAATCAATATTGTGCTTCTGCAGGCTATCTTTGGTATAAATTTTATAATGGACAGAAGTTGGTATGTCAGGAAAACACCAATTGCCATAAATATTTTTTAGAAAGTCTGTTATATATATATATATATATATATATATATATATATATATATATATATATATATATATATATATATATATATATATATATATAACTAACCAAAGGAAATACTTATAAAGATAAAAGGACTTATAAATCCAACAAATAGTACATTTCCACCAGAGCTAGTTATATCTAGAAAATTGATGGTGCTATGGTATTTTTAGATTATTTCATGCATTCTCAAATGAATCATTTTCAATGCATCTATATTATAGTTATAGAGAATTAATTCAGTTTAAATAGAATTGTGACAGTATTTTCTATTTTAATGTATGAAAAATTCAACAGTAGTTTAAAGCTTATGTTATACTTTGACATTCGGAATCATTTCTCTGACTAAAAATGTATAGGATAGTTAAACAGAACTATATAGTCAAAAAGAAAATTATTTTAGATATTTTTCATGTAATATTGATTGATGAAATCCCTTGTTTATTTATTTTTGCAAATTGCATTTAAAACATTAATAATATTATTTTGATGAAACATGAATTTGATAAGAATATCTTTAACATTGTCTCAGTCTAATTTTTTTGCTTCTAAATCCCATCCACCAAACATCACAACTCCAATTATACAATGCTTTTGGAAAGTTAACTGTAATGAAAGTCTACAAATCAATAGATGCTAGATATGATGATTATTAAGTTTCTCTTCCTTTTTTCTATCTTCATTCCCAGACTAATTTCTTGCTTCAGGATTTCATCAATAAAAAAAGTATATATTGTTTTTGTACATATGGACTTTTTTTTGGATCTGACAGCTAATTTTTATACTTTTTTCTATACTATTAATCTCTCATCCTGAAATTCAAGAACAACAAATTCAAATTAATTTTTTTAGTTATGAAGATAGTTTTTGGTTCTAATGTATGTTTCATCCTTTGACCACATTTTATTCTTTTTGTATTAATTACCAACATGAAATTCAAGAACATATTGATAATCTGAATCAAATCATTTTTTTGTATATAAAATAATTTAATGTATCAAGCACACAGTTCTTCTTTTCAAAATAGTTTATAAATATCCAATATAGAAATAAAACAAACTAACTCCTTCTTTTTAAAACTTGTTTTTTATATGACTATAATCATTAAAAAAAATCCACTGTTTCGACTATTTTATATAGTCTTTTTTCAAGGCACATTAAAATAAAATAATGTATATATAACAAATAACACATATTCCAAAAAAAAAAAAAAAAAACATTACAAAATATATTCATAACCAAAAATTTACCTTATCTCACACCCCTTTCCTATTACCACCAATCACAATTTAAACACAAACAATTTCCTCTTTTTTTTAAAAAAAAATCTATATATATCTTTTAAAACATTTAATTAAAAACCTATTCTTTTCTTTTCTGTTTTTCTATTAACATCCTATTTAACTCTGGTTTTATTTCATTAGTATATACACTTTCTTTTATCATCCTTTCACTATATGACTTAATACATTCCAAAGGTTTTATATCAAAATCCCCATGCTTAAATTTATTCATGCATGAATAAATTTATTCATGCATGAATAAATTTAAGCAGAAAAGAAAATAATAGGTTTTTAATTAAATGTTTTAAAGGATATATATATATATGAAAAACAAAAAAAACAAGTAAAAGCCTCTGCAACATATATCATTGCAAGACAGACCTCAAAGGTACATTTATGAAAAACAAAAAAACAAATTAAAAACTTGCTAATGCTTGTATTTATGTCAATAGATGGCATTCTACCAAAAACACCATCAAGTGTAAGTTTGTTTACATAAACATCAGAGCAAGCATTCACTATCTCTAACTTTAATTCCACTTTCAGATCATGATTTCAAGCTATTTGCTATCGTCAGTGAAAGACAGGAATAAGAAACTAGATCTAAACACAAACTCTGAGCATTTATGAAACGGTTTCTATTCAGCTTGAAAGCATGAATCTTTTAGACACATAATGTCTTCAAATTCAGCATATCAAGCCAGATAGCTATATGGGTCTGATATCAGTTCAGCATCATCACATGGTAGAAGCCTCTGCAATATATATCATTGCAAGAAAGACCTCAAAGGTACATTTATGAAAAACAAAAAAAACAAGTTAAAAACTTGCTAATGCTTGTATTTATGTCAATAGATAGTGTTCTATTAAAAACACTGTCAAGTGTAAGTTTGTTTACATAAATGTCAGAGCAAGCATTCACTATCTCTAACTTTAATTCCACTTTCATATCATGATTTCAAGCTATTTGCTATTGTCAGTGAAACTTATGCTTGATGGTGTTTTTGGCAGAACGTCATCTATTGACATAAATACAAGCATTAGCAAGTTTTTAACTTGTTTTTTTGTTTTTCATATGTGTACCTTTGAGGTCTTTCTTGCAATGATATATATTGCAGAGGCTTCTACTATGTGGTGATGCTGAACTGATATCAGACCCATATAGCTATCTGGTTTGCTATGCTGAGTTTGAAGACATTACGTGTCTAAAAGATTCACACTTGCAAGCTGAATAGAAACTGTTTTATAAATGCTCAGAGTTTGTGTTTAGATCTAGTTTCTTATTCCTGTCTTTCACTGACGATAGCAAATAGCTTGAAATCATGATCTGAAAGTGGAATTAAAGTTAGAGATAGTGAATGCTTGCTCTGACGTTTATGTAAACAAACTTACGCTTGATGGTGTTTTTGGTAGAACGCCATCTATTGACATATATATATATATATATAAATTGTTTGTGTTTACATTGTGATTGTTGGTAATAGGAAAGGGGAGTGAGATAAGGTAAATTTTTGGTTATGAATATATTTTATAATTTTTTTTTTTTTTGGAATATGTGTTATTTGTTATATATATATTATTTTAATGTGCCTTGAAAAAGACTATATAAAATAGTCAAAACATTGGATTTTTTTTAATTTCATGATTATAGTCATATAAAAACAAGTTTTAAAAAGAAGGAGTTAGTTTGTTTTTTTACTTGTATATCTGTATAGACCTGGAACCAGTTTGGTATTTATGTATCATTTTGTTAATTACTGTAGGTGTGTTTATTGCTTGGTGAGAATTGGTATAAAACTAAAAAAATTAACATGCAATCTCAGATTACACATGCTTGTCAAGAACTAACTATTTATTAACTTATAATAGTCATATTGTTTATTAAATCCCTAACTATCACTGTTCTATCCTTATCAAAATGTATAGATTCTGAGCTAGTATCATATCTATATAGCAGATTCTTAAAAAAAGAAAACTAATGCTTTTAAAACAATCAAATAATATTTGAATGTTTAAATCTATTTGTCAGCTTCAAAAAATAATGCCTAAAATATTTCAAAGTTTATAGTCATACAACTGGAAAATAAAACTGGAACTATTACACAGAACCTGTTTATTATCAGTTTTCATTTCAAAGGCTTACAAATTTTCATTATCAGTAATAATGTTTTTTTCCTGCTTTATTACATAATGGTTATATACTCTGAATTATTTTTAAAATAAAAAATTTTCTATTCCCTTTAATATATTAATTGTTATGACAAAATAATTTTTGGGATTAAATTAAATAACTTTTAATATCCAGATACTTTTAAAAAAAATTTAGTAGTTTTCAACCTAACAAGTCATCTGTATAATTTTAAAACCTTCTATACAATTGCCTCATGTTTCACAGTTTTATGATTTTTAACAAAAAGTTGTTTTATTTTCATTATCATGGATATCTTTGCCCAAATCTTCATGCATCACTAGAATGGATGTATTTAAAGGGGATAACCCAGACTTTCAAGTTCCCTACAGTCATCCACTCTAGCTGATACACATGACCACACATGTATGAAAAAGGTAAATGATCTTCAATATATGAATTTCATGCTGAACTAGCACTCATCAGTTGGTCTGGATTATTATTTCTCATTCATATTATTTCCTGACACACACATATATAATTAGTGCTCAGTTTATATAAAATAGCAAATCTACACATTTTAATGGACAATATTCAATCTTCTTCTCTCTTGAACTATCTCTATTACTGAAAATCTGATGATAAAATGCTCAAAGCCCTTGATGATGCCAGTATTATAATCACACCCATGTTGGCCTTAAGTCAATCTGACCCCTTATATGTAAGACATTAATAAGTCCATTTGAATACACAGAAGAGAGACAGACAAAATATAGGCTGAATATGTCATATTTAAATTTAAATATAATGTATATACTTAACCTAGATGTAATTAAGAGGGATTTGAACCCAGTTTTTTAATCTCACTACAGTCATCTAACTTTATCCAATATAACTAATACACATGATTACATATATGTAAAAAATAATAATGCCTAATATATGCATTTTATGCAGCACCAGCATTCATCAGTTTGTCTGGATCATTTCCCCCCCCCATATACATAATTAGTGCTTGTTTTATATTAAGATAGCAAATCTACACCTTTTAATGTACAGGTTTCAATCCTTTCCACCCTTCAGCCATCCATATTGGCATCATTAAGGGCTTTTAACATTCAATCATCATATTTTTAGTAGTATAGATGGCTGAAGAGTGGAGAGATTTAACTGCCTATTAAAATGTGATGATGTGCTATCTTAATATAAACCAAGAACATATTATATCTATGTGGAAAATAATGATTCTGACTAACAGATGAGTTTTGGTTCAGCATGAAATAAGTATATTGGAAATCATTTATCCTTTTTGTGTGTATGTAGTCATGTATATCAGTTATATTGGATAGAGTGGATGCTGTAGGGAGCTTGAAAGTCTGAGTTAAAATCCCTTTTATTACATCTAGATTAAGTATATACATTATTACATCTAGATTAAGTATAAAACATTATATCTGTATTTCAGTATTACATATTTAGCCTGTATTCTGTCCATCTCTCTTCAGTGTATTATAAATGGATATATGAAAGTCCTAAATAAAAGGGAGTCAGATTGACTTAAGATCAACATGGGTATGACTATAATATTGGCATCATCAAGGGCTTTGAACAACCCATAATCAGATTTTTCAGTGATATTGATGGCTGAAGAGTGGAGAGGATTGAAGCCTGTCCAGTAAAGTGTGTAGGTTTGCTATCTTAATGTAAACTGAGCACTGATTATATATATATATATATGTGTGTGTGTGTATGTGTGTGTGAAGATAATGATCCAGATCAAATGATGAGTGCTGGTTCAGCATGAAATACGTCTATTGGAGATAATTTATCCTTTCTTCACATGGGTGTGATCATGTGTATCGGTTATAAGGGATATAATATATATATATAAGAAATTTGAAAGATTGGATTCAAATACCCTTTATTTACATCAAAGTTTAGTATATACATTATCCTTGTATTTCAATGGAAGTATTTTCAAACAATATCATTTTATTTTTTTAATCTTTATTTCAAGTTGATTAAAATACTCCCTCCTCAGAGACAAATATCATATAAAAAGAAATCATCTAATGATTTAATAAAAAAAATATTTTCAAATCTAAGTGTTATTTTTAATGCATAAAAAGAAGTAAAAAAAATATTATTAGCAAACGATTGTATCCCTTTTGATAATTCCCAAATAATTCTTCAGCTTTCTGCTATTTATTGAACTACCTTTTTAAATTTTTATATAGCTTATGAGGATCCACAATATTTTAATTATTTATTCAAGCAGAATTTATTGCATTATTTTAAACAAGTAGCTAATAATATAATAAATAGCACAATCATCTTTAGAGAACCACCTACTATTATTTTTTTTTTAGAAAACTCAAGAACAGTCTTATGCATTTGCAATATAGTTCATAATAAAATTATATGTCTTAGCAAACTACCCGTCTTCTAAAATGTTGATGTTATAGAGTAAAAAAAAAAAAAATAGGGAGAGTTAAAAATGTAATTTTTTTTTAAAATGAATAATAATAGTATTTTATTAATATGCTTTAAGTTGTATAAGTGTTTTAGAATAAATGAGAAAGTATTACAGTTTCTCTGTGTGTGTGTGTGTGTGTATTTTCATGTTTAAAAATTAATCCTTAACAATGGACAAACACAAATTTGTCCATAACGTTGTTTTCAATAACTAATAATGGTTCCAACACAATTAAAATAAAACAACTATATAAAAATAATAAATATTTTCTTTATTGAACTGGTTTTCATTCTATATTAGAGCGTTTTCAAAATACACTTTTGTAATATAATCTACCAATACTTACTCTAACGTTCATTTTACTTAATCATTTTGCCAATAAATGCCAGCTAAACAAAGCGTTCTAAAATCTTTATTTTGAAAACCACTCCTTATCCTCAGACCAATGGTTTTATGCTTTGGCACTCCTCAGTGAGGCACTCGGATAGTTTCAGACACTAGATCTAAAAATACCAAGCCAAAGCCAGCATTTATCTAAAAGTTAACTATTAAATAGAAAATATGAAAAATTTAGACACCCAAATGTCTTCAAACCCAGTTATCTAACTTAAATAGCTATATGGGGCTGAGAGATCTTCAGCCAGACTATATATTAATAGCCTTAGCAATATAACAATCAAAGTTATATATCACATGACACGATTTTTAAGCTTATAAATAAAAAATAAAGAGTTCTGCTAATTTGCTCTAACAAGCTTTATTAATAAATGCCAGCTAAACATAGCATTCTAAAAATAGAGTCATATGATATATGACTTTGATTTTTTTTTGCCTATTTATAATCTTTGCTTTAAAGTCTTAAGTATATTCCTAAAGCTAATAATATATGATTTGGCTGGAGATCTATCAGTCCCATATAGCTATTTAAATTACATAGCTGGGTTTGAAGACATTTAGATGTCTAAAAATTTTAGATTTTCTACTTCATTTCAAACAAACTTTATTCACAATTAGCTTAATATTTAATTTTTAGATAAATGCTGGCTTTGTCTATGTATTTTTAGATCTAGGGTCTGATACTATCCTAGTTTCTCCCTGAGGTGTGCCAAAGCATGAAACCATTGGTCTGAGCCTAAGGAGTGGTTTTCAAGATAGAGATTTTAAAATGATTTGTTTAGCTGGCATTTATCAATAAAGCTTGTTAGAGCAAATTACCAGAACTCTTTATTTTTTATTTACAAGCTTAAAAATTGAGTCATGTGATATATGACATTGATTTTTTGTTGACTATTTATAGTCTTTTGCTTTAAAGTCTTAAGAAATGTTATATTGCTAAACCTATTAATATATGGATTGACTGAAGATCTCTCAGCCCCATATAGTTATTTAAGTTAGATAGTTGGGTTTGAAGACATTTAGGTGTCTAAAAAATTCAGATTTCCTACTTAATAATTAACTTTTAGATAAATTCTGGCTTTGGCTGGATATTTTTAGATCTAATGTCTGAAACTATTCTAGTGTCTCACTGAGGAGTGCCAAAGCCTGAAACCATTGGTCTGAAGCTAAGAAGTGGTTTTCAAAATAGAGATTTTAGAATGCTTTGTTTAGCTGGCATTTATCAATAAAGACTGTTAGAGCAAATTAGCAGAGCTATTTATAATCATTTTATATAATCATATAACCTATTTACATATATATATACTTTCCCCTTTTCCCATTTTTTATATACATATTATTTTTATACAATAAATAAAATTACATATGTTTGATTTGGTTGTTTTTTTTTTGTTGTTGTTGTTGTTTTTTAAATTAATATATATGATATATGTAAATAATTACTTAATGTAAATAATTAGTTAACTATAAATAAATAAGGTTGTATTTGAAGATATGGTTAGTAGAAATATATGAGAAATGATATATAATTTAGTTTAATGTATAAAATATGTGTATATAATTAATTTAATGGAGTTAATGTAAAGTAATATATAATTTATGGTGTATAATATATGTATATAATTACTGAATTATACTTAATGTAATTTTATTTATTGTATAAAAATATGTATATAAAAAATGGGGAGGGGAAATATATATATATGTGTGTGTATGTAAATAGGTTATGTGATTATATAAAATGATTATGTAAAATGAATGTTAGAGGGAGTATTATAGATATAAGAGTTATGTGATTATATTAGAAATGTGTATTTTGAAAAGACCCTAATATAGGGCGAAAACCGGCTCAATAAAGAAAATATTTATTATTTTTATATAATTGTTTTATTCCAGTTGTGTTGGAACCATTATTACAAATTAAGCGAAAATAAATAAAATAATTGTGTTTACTATATTTTTTAAAAATAATAGTATATTGTTTAATTGGAAATTTATATATACGTTGGAATTATTGTTTGGCCAATTGTGAATAAGTGATTGATTTTGTCTTAATTTTGAAATATTTTTAATTTATAAACTTTTATAATCCTTTGGAATCTATTTATTATTACTAAACTATTATGCTATTTATTTGATCATAAGTGAATTAATTTAAATTACTATTAATATTTTGATTTACTTAGCTTTTAAGTTGCAATAGAAGAATAAAAAATAATTTGGATTACATAGCTATTATTTTATTTTTGTGGATATCTGAAGCCATTGTAATATAACGTGAATGATGCAAATCTCTTATCTGCAAAAATAGTTTATTATTATTATTATTATTATTAAATAGTTGATATATATATATATATATATACTATTATTTTATTTCAATTATATATATAAATTCCACAAATATTTAGACAATTTTTATGGAATAAGATTCCAAATCCAATGCAAAGCACTATGAAAAAACAACTTATTTCTTCTCTCTCTCTCTCTATATATATATATATATATATATATATATATATATATGTGTGTGTGTGTGTGTGTGTGCGTGTGTGTGTAATTATGTTCAAGGTAAATGGGATTGTAAGTAATTATTTGTGAAAGGCAGTTGGCTTGACAACAGTTTCAAATCGTTGATTGTTATAATTGGAATTTTCTAAGTGTTGACTGGTATTTAATGATATATATTGTAACCTAAGTACAAATAGGGAGTTAGGAGTAAATCCTATAATATTGGTATTAATACAATTAGAGAGACTCTTTTGTCTGAGACATGGACTAGACTCAGTGATCGTTACAATAAAAGAAATAATATTTCAGAGACATCTATCAAGGCAAAGAGGAAAATTTTAAAACAACTATAACAATGTTTAATACATAATAAATAATTACCAATGAAATTAAAAAGAGAAATAAACTTCACTCTTATTTTTAAAATATTTTTAAAATCTAAATTCCCCTCCATCAAAATATATTCTCTGGTATATGAGTTCTTTGCACCAACAGAAACATCTTATATAAATCTTCATCTAAAACATTCTAAATCTTTAATATTTATCACAGAATAGGGTAAAAGAAAACATAAATTCAAATACTCTACTCTTGCAAAGTAAAAATATAATGCAAAGTACTTTTCTAATGTTAAAAAGACTAAAGTAATGTTTAATGGATTTTCTCAAAATTGAAAATAAAGATTGATTATGATGAGTTAGTAAAAGTTAACAGCTACAAATATCTTGGTCAGATTATTAATACAGATGGAAACATAATGGATGAAATTAATCATAGAATTAAACTTGGTTGGAGTGCTTTTGATAGAAATAATTTGATAGTAAACAGAAATATGCCTATGTGTTTGAAAAGGAAGGTTTTTAATAAATGTATTTTACCACTTCTTACTTATGAATATAAGACTTGGACACTTAATAGAAGAGCAATACAAAAACTTCAGACCACTCAAAGAAATATGGAGGGATGCATGTTGGGAGCAACAAGAAGAGATTGAAAATGCCACATATAGGTAATCTGCCATGACATGTAAAATTATTGAACTTATTTAAATGTTACATATAAAAAGCTGGAGATAAAATATAATCATTCTTATTGTAAATTAATAACATACTAGTATACAATTTTTCTTTAGTTGTTTATTAATGTAAATAAATTTGAAATTATTCATTGATTAAACTTGGCCTTCATATTTATTTATTTATTTTATAAGATTATATCACATCATTTTTTACTGGGTCACAGATTAATTGTAACTTTAATAACAGATATTCTGGTTTTTATTTATTCTGAAATATTTAGATAAGCCTTTAATTATTTAGAAAAACAATTAGAGTAATATCTTTAAAAAAATTAGCATTACACATTATACTTATGCACATGGAAAATATATATTAAGTGTATAAAAAATATGAACATTAGATTTATTTACAGATTATTATAGTTAATTTTAAAGTTTGGTTATCATTTGTAGTATTTATTTATTGAATGTGGTTTGGATTGAAGGAAATATTCTTTAATTCTCATTTACATTAATGGTTAATAGTTGCCACTTTATTTCATTAGCATTTGAAATCAATAAATGTATATGTGCTTTGCACACAGATAATGAAGCTATTTAAAATTAAATGTTGCTGCCGAGTGCGCTTTTGGAAACTATCTTATATCTCCAATTCAAATCAGGTGTTAGTTCCTCATAGAAATTTTATCAAGATGACCTTTTTACAATCATATGATAAGCTATTTTATAGTAACTCCATCCATTGGTTTATTGTTTTAATTTGTTTAGAATCAATTTTGTTTAAGACTGAAAGCATGCTCAGCAGCAACATTTAATTTTAAATAGCTTCATTAACTGTGTGCAAAGCACACACAAACACATATATATTGATTAATGTGTGATATGTATTTAAATATTTAGATACTCCATATTTATTACATTTCATGCCTCTTGTATATTATCATCTTCAAAACACATCGAATGTATTATTTATTTTACAGTTACAATTTGACTCATATAATGTGTCAAACAAAATTCTCATATTTCAATTTTTAAAATTGCAATATAAATACCAACATCTCATATGCATCACTGCAAATATAGCAATCTGTATAATATTTGAAAGTAAAGTCATATGGATTAAAAACTATTTATAATGTAATTTAATTGTTTGAAAGTTATTAAAAATGACTTTTTACAGTCAAAATTAAATATGTCATATACTTTTTTTTAAAAAAAATTATAACCATAATTTGTTCTTATTTCAATTTTAAAAGATTGTTAAGATATTTTTTAAAGTAAAGTTATTTATATATATATATCCCTCTCACATACACTACTGAGAAGTCATTGAAGTGGTATGAATTCAATATCAAAATATTTAAAATTTCATCTGCAAACTCCTTTGGATTTATGAAACTACAAAACCTACCTAAAATATTTTAATATCATATTGCATTGTCAGTGATTTATAAAAAATTCAAAATATGAACAAATTATATTGAATATAAATATATTAAATCATGATTTTTAAATTTTATTGTAACTTAAATAAATGTGTTTACAAATAAAGAAATACATAATCCAACAAACAGAGATTATAACTTAACTAAAGTATTTAAAAATAATTTTACTATTTTTAAGATATTTTAAATACAAGTATATTTTATATACTGGAGTCTAGATGTAATGTAGGTAATTTGGACATGAACATCCAGGTTTTTTTTATCCATCCACTCAATCTCTTACAACCAATACACATGACCTCACACATGCGAAAAGTTAAATAATCTCCAATATATGTATCTCATGCTGAATCAGCACTCAATAGATGGTTCAGATCATCATCTTTCACATATATATATGTAATCAGTATATTATCATGACTTAAATCAATATTTGTTTTAAATATATTTTTAAGAATTTTGATTATATACAATTACAACTGAATTTTTATAATAATAATTATTATTTATCAAACCACAATTTTAGTTGCATTTTGTTTTTATTGATTAAACAGATTTTTTGCTTTATTAAAAGTCTAAAAATTAGTTTATCATTAAACCAATTGATTATTGGATTTTTTTTTCTAATAGAAAAATATCTAAAAACAGTGCATGATTTATTTTAATATCTAGAGCAGAAGTCCAAATGATTGCATAAACAATTTTGACATTAATGACAAAATTGAACAAATGAATTTTCTAAAGCAGTATTTCCCAACCTGTGGTACGCGTACCACTGGTGGTACGCGATTTGCTGGTTGGTGGTACACGAAAAATAATCAATAATGGCGGACATAAAAAATAAAAAAAATTAAATCATAAAAATATCATAGAAACGTTTTTTCCTATAATTCATAAAAATTATTTTAATGAATAATATTATACAGTAAAGTTGTTAATATGTACAGTCGATGATCGAAAATCCAGCAATTGATATCGTTTTTTTTTTTTTTTTTTGGAGTGCACTTTTAAATTTAGCTGTTAGCCACCAGTAACTTGAGATGTTGCCGCCACTGTTGTCATAGTGCTGCACTCTCATTCACTTCACCGCATGGCTTACAAGTGACAGGTTATTGTTTGTGATTGTATCGTCTTTGTTTATTAAAATTCATTGATCCCTATATAACCTGCTTATTCGAACTTAGACAAGAAGCACAGGTGTTTTTTTTAAGACAATCCTTTTGATCTCTCTTCGAAATTGTATGATTTTGATTGGCTTCAGGTGCTTGCATATTTATCTGATATTTTTTGCAAATAAATGAACTTAAATTTGACACTTCAGAATAACTCGATAACGATCTTTAATGTTAATGATAAAATTGAAAGTATGATTAAGAAATTAGATTTTTGGAAACAGTGTATTGAAAACAATCAACCGGAAAAATTCGAAACTCTACATATTTTTTTGTTTGAAAATAAGGTTAGTCTGTCTCAAGATATACAGAAAATATAATAGCACATTTAACAGGATTAAAATTGTCTTTCATGGAATATTTTCCAAAACCCGAAAACACAAATGATAAGTGGATTTCAAACCCTTCTATGAAGAAAATTTAGAAAAAGCTACATCATTATCAATAAAAGAGAAAGAAAATTTAATAGAATTATCGACACAATCTAATTAATTTTGGTTAAACATTAAAGAATATAAACAGTTTTCTGAGAAAGCTCTTAAATTATTATTACCATTTACTAGTATGGAGTTAGTAGAAAGAGCTTTTTCTTCATATATATATTTTTTAAAAAAGTATTGAAACAGATTGAATGCAGCTGTAGACTTAAGGATATATCTTGCATCTTCTGAACCAAATTTCAAAAAATTATGTTCTTCGAAACAAGCACAAGGATCTCATTAAATTTATTTTATAAAAACATTTGATTATGATAAAAAAATATATTAATTGGGTTTTTATAATTTTGTGTTTTTATTAAAACCATTTATTTGTAAATGAAATATGACAAAATAGTAGATAAATATGATACTTTGAACAAACACATACATATATGTTACAGTGAGTTTATAATTTCAGTGAGTTTATAATCCAGCATGACGTTTAAGCATGTTACAATGTAATTTCTCTTATTATGTGATGTGAATACATGGTCACCCTATAATATGTATAATGCAAATAAAATAACACACTCGCAATAACAAATTTCACAAAATACAATCATTTTTACGAAGTGGTACAATTTAGCATGATATACTACCAAGTGGTACGTGAGCCAAAAAAGGTTGGGAAATGCTGTTCTAAAGGATTTTCTCATTCCCCCAAAACAAAAAAGTCTGAAACTCAAACCCAACATTAAAAGAATTTAATCTCATTTATTAACAGTGTACTTTTGTTAAAAAACTAAGAACAATTCATTATATGTTAAAAACACAAAATAGTTTCAAATGATCATTTTTAATCATTACTACAATTTCATTACATGTGGGTCAGGTACATTTTTTTTCTTATTATAAAAAAATATTATTGTGACTAGAATTCATAAAATACTCAGTAC
This sequence comes from Epiperipatus broadwayi, assembly GCA_028023455.1. Lineage (NCBI taxonomy): Eukaryota > Metazoa > Onychophora > Udeonychophora > Euonychophora > Peripatidae > Epiperipatus > Epiperipatus broadwayi. The sequence goes on along the minus strand of JAQFVV010013063.1, from coordinate 258,023 downwards.
TTAGCAACCATCATTCTTTTTGCTATCATGTAGAATAGCTGAAATTTAAATTAAATGATTTTAGTAATAAATAAAAAAAAACATTTGGTTGAAAAGTTATTCAATGTTAAATATTTGAAAATAGGTATACATAAAAATTACAATATGTTATTTACATATTTTAATTTGTTTATTTAAGTTGAAAAAAAGTACAAATAAAAAAATTAAATAATAAAACTTTTATTTTATATAATTGTCTAAAACAAATATAATTTATTTGAACTTAATGTATTGCATGGAAACAAACAAAAGTTCATATTGATTTTATAAACATATTGAGAATTTTTATAATTAGACAAGAATTTTTTTTTTAAGGTTTATTGGTAAATTGGAAGTAACTGTGCACAGTCTATATGTTGTGTGATTATTTTAATTAGTGGTGAAAGACAATAAAATGTAGTATGTAGAATATATATGCAATGGATAATTTTTTTTAGAATAATAATAACTTTTTATATTATTTTCCTTTAAAATTATAAATATATTCAAACATTTATAAAACAAATATTTAATATACAAATTAAAAAGCATGTGAAACACTTGAACGAGAAGCTATAAAGATTCCACAAATTATTATACACTAGGTGCTTTCGAGGCTATTTGCCTCATATTCATAGTGGTATTTAAAAATATTTATAAAAAATTTTTTATAATTTTTAATCACTATTTTCTTTCATTGGTATGTTTATATATATATAAAATTTCCTCCATAAGAAATAAATCTGATAAAGACTTTTCATAACATCATTAAAATTATTTTGCAAATCAGATATTGCATATGGAGCAGTGTTTAAAAAACGTTGATGAAGAAAATTATTTATATTCTGAATTTGATTTTTTAAAAGTAAAAATATAAAATTTATATACAGATATTTTATTGTCAATTACTCTAATGTTAAATAAAAACGGTATTTAAAAGTCTTTAATATATTTATTAGATATATTTTGGCTGTATATTTTATATAAACAATAATATTATTTTTAAATATGCAATGTATAAAAGTATGTTCTCCAGTTTTGTTAAAGAATTATTGCAAAAAATAAACTTAAATTATTTGTCATCTAAAAATTATTGACACATATAAATTACATAAATAAAATTTTTGTATTTTATAGAAAAGAAAGAAACTTAAGTGACCACTATTTGCTTGAATTTATTAAAATTTCTTAGAACTCTGAAAAATAAAATAAAAATATATTCCTTCAAATATTTAATTCATGATATGCTAATATTATACAAAATTTTCTGTTCATTTAATTTTAATATATTGACATTGTAAAAGTGTTTTTAAGTCTAAAATTATATTTTAAACCATGTAATTAATTCAGAATAAGGATATATTTCAAAATAACTGTGTAAATATTTAAATATCATTTGAGGTAGATTTAATATTATTTTACTGATTTATAATTAAATTTGATAATAAAAAATATTACCAAAATATGAAATAGATCATTTAATTTAAATATTAATTTAAAATGTTTTTGTATAGCAGATTTAGTGTGTGAAATTGATAGATATGATGAATATACTACATATATAATGTATATTTAAATATGAAGTTCAACTTTCTATAAGAGAGAAATTAGAAAATAATGAATAATCATTTTTGGAAAAATTAAACTATTTAACCACCTAAAACAACTGGCTTATTAAAAATAATATTCAACTCATAAATAAAATTATTTTTAAAAGATTTAAAATAAAATGTTGATTTTTTTAGTACCATATCTAAGAAATATAAGCTACAACTTTAGATTAAATTTAATTTATATTAAAAAATGAATATTAAATGCTTGTATATAGATAATTCATAATTCAACTATAAATAATTTCCTTCTTTTCTGAGCTTATGTAATACATGATTGATAATGAAAACAGCCATAGAAAATGTAGTTTTTTAAAAAACAAATTCAACTTTATTGCTGCCTTGAATGTTTTAAATATAACATATATATATATCATCTTCATGGCTTGCTTATAGTAATATTACTATAGTCTTATTATTATAAGCCATGAATATAATATACATGTTATATTAAAAGTGTACTAGGCAGTAATAAAGTTGAATATTATTTTAAAAAAAACTACATTTTCTACAGCTGTTTTCATTATCAATCCTGTATTAGATAATTCATAAGTATTTTCAGATGTATGCATCATTGCACAAAAAAATATGAATTAGTGTGGAAATAAAAAAATATGTCTAATTACATACTAAATAATTTATACATGGATAAGCATTTATTTTATAACGTCTTGCGTGCAATTATAATTACGATAGAATGACAGCCTGTTAAGCTAATTGCGCAGACGCTGTGAGAATGTTATATATTGTAATTTAAAGTGACTATTATGTAGTCACGCCTTCGATACAACTACTTTAGATTTGCTCATATATAAACATTTGAGTCGTAAGGGTAAGAGGATTCCTTTTTACTCTTACACAAATACTATATCATGTGGTTGTTCGAAGGTATTCATTTATTAATAACATTCTCACAGCGTCTGCGCAATTAGCTTAACAGGCTGTCATTCTATCATAATACTAAATAATTATAATTTGTTAATCATCGAAGTTATTAGAAAAATATTAAAACAGTAGAAATAAGCCTGTTAAGCTTATCAAATATTTTTTAAAATATAATTTATGAGAAAAAACTAAAAACACAAAGTTTGCATATTTTTTTAAGATTAAAATTAAAAATTAATTATGCTTATGATGTCAATATGAAGTTATTTGACATGTAATTTGAATCACATACAATAGGCTAACAAGGGCATGCAGATTTGTCAGAATACAATTATGTTAGAAAATATTGCTTGTAGTTTAATCATAACATTTGAACTTCATTTAATATAGATATATTTAAAGTTATAGCAGTTTATTTGAAAGCCAATAATATTATGCATCATATAATTCTTAGTGTTTTGATACAAATTACTGTGTTTTATATTGTAATTTATATTTAAAAATCAGATATATCCATAATCAAGAATGTTCCTACATGATTAGTAATTGTTTATTTTTTTTCTTTCTTTCATTATATAAAAAAGTGTTCTGTATCATAGACATAATAAAAAATCAAAGATATTAGAAAAATATCACATTGCTTAGTTTTTAGTATTTTGTCAATAATTATTAACATGTATTGTACCCAGACCCCACATATGACATCTTTTTGAAATATTATTTTGTACCTATAATGGCTAAAATATTAGATGTGAAACTTTTTTAAAGAAAGTTTGTTATATAATTGTCTTTAGTTAACAAATATCATTTCCTAATATGATAGAATCATGGCATAATTAAATTTACAGACATACATTGTGAACAGTATATGAACATTATTAATGAGATTTAAAAACAAAAAAAAATATGAGATTATTTTAGTGTAAAAAAGCATCCATAAAATATTTTAAAAACATATTGCTTTCAAAATGATCAATCTTTTGAGACATGTATGATTTTATATATATGTATAATCATCAGAACATATTGTAATATGTTTGCAACACAGTGTTTTGTGTTATTTTAATGTGAGAAGATTTATATCAGATCATAAATCAGCATATCCATATTAATTAAACTATAATAAACTCAAATGACTGAATGCTCAGGTAGCCATATTTAGAGATCCTTTAGGTAATATCTTTGAAGGTTAAACAAAACAACTACAACAAGTAATCAAAACTCAGTTTGTCTCACAAATATTGGCTGTCTTTATATAAAATACTGTGCTCACTTAAGTGATAAAAATAATTATAATGATAATAGTGATGGGGACAATATAAGAAGTAATGGATGTATTTTTATATTGGACTATTTCCATCATCTAATATGTGTGTTGAATGTCTTTAGAAAAGTTTAATTTTATTTAAATATTCCAAATGCATTCAACTGTTAGTAATATCACAGCAAACAGGTTAGTATATGCACCAACTGTTAGTACTATCACAGCAAACAAATGTTAGTAATATCACAGCAAACAGGTTAGTATATACCCTAACTGTTCGTAATATCACAGCAAACAGATTAGTATATGCAGAATATTTCGAGGGGTATTTTTTATCCCTCTTCTTCTTCAGATGTTGCTGAGCCAGTTGGTTAGAGCATTACCTTAAAATTCAATAATCAAGAATTTAAGAACTCAGGTTTGAATCCCATACTAGTACTATCACTGGTCAGGCCATCAACACCTGAAGAAGAGGAGAGAAAATACCTCTTGAAACATTGTGCATATACTAACCTGTTTGCTGTGATATTACTAATAGTTGTTTGCTGTGATATTAATAACAGTTGGTGCATATACTAAACTGTTTGCTGTAATATTACTAACAGTTGAATGCATTTGGAATATTTAAATGAAATTAAACTTTCTAAAGACATTAAACAAACATATTAAATGATGGAAATAGTCCAATATAAAAATACAGCTAAAATACCATCATCACAAACCTTCAGAAAAACAAGAAGTAATGGAGATTATAAATAAAGAGATTTAATATTTTTCTAAATACATGTATACCAAATCTATGAAGTATGATTTCTGAATATATGAATATACTTTTATACAAAAGATTTACAATTTATATCACTTTTCTTAATAATTTTCCTTTTAAAAAATTAAAATTTAATTTAAAATGTAAAAATACCAATACATTTTTAGAAAGAAATCCCCCCCCCCAGTTTGAATAGTGTTGGATTCATTATGAATTCTAATTTGACATTTTTTATTTATAGAATTCTTAATCTGTAAAACTAATGATATAAAAAATGATTGCTTTAATAATAGTTCTGCCTACTTTAACAGTACTTATATTTTTATTTTAGATTAAAAATATTTTAAAAAAAAAAACAAAATTTTTGTGATTGAATAGTGTAATAGCATCAATCTAAGGCCAATTTTTGTATGGTTTATTGAGCATATTTTCAAGATCAGTAAACTATGCTTCATATAATTGGAAAATAATGATATTGAGTCTGCAAACTCAAACGACCTGTTGCCATTGAATTTTTGCACAATAAATTAATTGACTGTCAAAACTTTTTGTTCAAATAGAAAAACAGTTATAAAAAAATAAAATTTCAATTTATTACACTCCAAAGACATTTAAAAACTATGTCATTCTTTAAGACTATATATATATATATATATATCTATATATATATATATATATATATATATATATATATATATATATATAGGTAAAGAAAAAATGTAATATAATTCAATTTCCATTAGGATTTAATACATTAAATATTAAAATAAGTTATTAGTATGCAGTAGAAATGGTGTAGGCGTAACATAACACACATAATTAACACAAGATACACTCATATGCATGCCCATATATATAATTAAAATTACCCAAAATTCCAAACTTGTAATGTTTATATATAATAAATATAACAAGAATTAATTATTATATACAGTTTTTCAATCCACAAAAGTACTTACATCATTCAGTTTTCAAAAAAAGCTCAATTGCAATTTCACTTAAGAACTATCAGGCAACTTAAAAAAAAAATCTTGATTTTAAACTTTAAGGTAAAAAGCCATTAAACTCACCATATTGGCTAATGCATGTTCACAAGGAGCTCATCCATGTTTATTTAAGATATGAATAAATGGATAGTAATAATGAATAAAGTGACAAGATTGTTTGAATAGGATATTAGGAATTTAACACTGTTTCTTTAAGACATAAAACAGGAATCAATGGCTCCCCTTTCAATTAACAGCAAATTACTAATATTGTTGAAAAATTAATATACTGAAATAGAATTAGGCTGAATATATTCCTAAATAAATTGATAATTGGTGGACAATTGAAGTTTTAAAATAGATTCCAAAAGATTATAAAAACTGGAAAAGAAATAATATGTTAGATGGTTGGATAAAATAAAAAAAATTGCTAGTATGATGTGGAAAAAGGATAGTAGGGATTCAGTTGACTGATAATGATTGAAAATGATATAAAGTTTAGAATAAACTGTAGAGGTTTCTGGAAAATAAAGTAGGTAGAACCACATTTAAAATATGGTTTAGATATAACTTTTCTTGCACTATCCTATTGTTCATTGAAATCAGATTTTTTTATTAGTTATGTAAAATAGTTTTTTATAATAAAAAAAGCAATTATTATATAATATATATGATTGCACTAGATATTTAATCTGATTACTTTACTGATGCCTGTTTGTGGGATAACTAAAAAAATGTTTTTTATAAAAATGATTGTTTCATTAATTGTTTGCCTCACTTAATAAAATAAATTTGGAGCATTAAAACAATGTGAAGTTTTAAATAAATTCAGTGATTAACAAAAGATATGATTTTAAGCCAATAAACATCACATGACCACCTCCTTTTATGCTTGTGTATAACTGTTGTTAAAACAGGCAAAACTCACTATATATGTTGCCACACACAGCAAGCTAGAGTAACCAATGGATGCCAGAAGGGCCATAAGTCAGAAACTAGTCTGGGGATATTGGATGATTAGGCACTAGATGGGGATTTTATGCACAAGCCTTCTGGCATCCATTGATTACTCTAGCTTGCTGTGTGTGGCAATATATATAGTGAGTTTTGCCTGTTTTAACAAAAGATATGATTTTTGGATTAAAGCAGTAAACAGGATGGTTTTTTTTTATTAAACAGTTATTTAAACTGTTTATAATATATTGTTCGTAAAAGTGGTAATTTCTGAAATCAAATTTGAATATTTTTGAACAGAAAGTTTTTGATTTTTGAAACCAATGACTACATTTGATATTCCACTCCATCAATTCATTTATATTGAGATATAAATATCCACCTTCATGTCAATTATAGAGTAGCCTTAAATAAATAAATGTTTCAGGGCTAGATGGGATCACTAGAGAAATGTTCAAATATTGCAGTAATATTTTGAAATTTTTTAAAGAAATGTACAAATCTACAATATATAAACTTATGCCATTTAGTACAAGGATGCTCTTCCTATTTGAATTTATAAAAATGACAAAATAAACTGTAATAATTATTATGGAAAATCACTATTATTTATTGCACATAACGCTTTCAAGAATTTTATTAAATTGATTGTCTATAGTCACATGCAGTTAGTTAACATTTATTTAATCTACATTTATTTTAATAACAAACATACAGATGTTATTTTAGCAACCAAATGAAACAAAAACATCCTAAGACAAGTGTGACTTAAATTCTGCTTTTATCAATTTGATATAATCATTGAACTCGGTTAATAACGTCTAGTGTTTGACTTTTCTCTATACAGGATACAATAATTAGAAATAGAATATAAAAGTATTCAAAAGCTGTTTCGAAGTAAACAGCTTTTCAAGATTTTTCCTCTAAATTTTCTAATCTTCAGCAGATGAAAAAAATAACGTTATGATATAAAGTTACTAATCTTATATTTTTATTGACCCATTTATAAATATGAATTATCTGATTTTTGAAAAAAAAATCTTTTTTTAATTTTTGGTTATCTATTCAAATCATTTTAAAATTAAATTCGATTTATTTCAAAGTTTTTTATATGACCATGCCACTTTTTTAATCAATTTCATTTTAAAATTTACATGCTTGTTCTAACACTATTTTACTTGCAATCATTTTTCTTAATTGCTATTTGTGCATATTAAATTATTCACTTTCCCAAGTTTTTTATATAATCTTTTATCTGATATTTCTTTTAAGAGTTTTTTTTAAGAAGGATGTATTTTATCAGATCTCAAAGCATTATACCATAATCAATTATATAATTCCTATGAGCTAATATTTGTAAAAAAAAAAGATGTCTAGTTATATATTTCAATATTGTGAGGATTAAATGATTATATAATTTGCTCACTATCATCATATGGAAGTTTTTTTGGCAATACTGGTTTTGTATAATTGATTTATTGTCTTCATGTTTCTTTTTTATAATAATGAAAAAAATCTTAGTCTTGACATCAATAATCTTAATAATAAGATTACTACTGTCAAAACATAAATAATTTTTATATTCTCAGTTTATATAATGGGCATTTAGTTATATTTTTATAATAAATATTTCTATTGATGATTCACAGATCATATCCATATATATTGACATTATTATTATCAATGTGCTATTTTTTATATGGCTATGTTATCTGAATAATGATCATTACATTTTACTTTTATAATTTACATTACTTTTAAATGATTGCCAGTTGTATAGTAATAGGATTCTTTGTTATTTCTGTTTAAATTTTGCACAGGTGGCAAATTGTCATTAATTTTGATTCACTGGAAACATACATAAACAATAAAATAATTTTGTGGAGCATATTACATAAAATATATAATGATAAAACATGATTACCCTAAAGTAAAAGCAATTGATTTTAAGATTGTCAACAAAATAAAATAACTAATTGAAATAAAAACAACAAAATTTCCTATCACAGGATAAAATTTCATCTTAAAATTCATGTACTGTTTAACAAAGGTAACAATAGTTACTTAAAAAACATGTTGTAAATCAAGAGTTCCCAAAGTGACCAGTATCCACTCCTTGGGATTGATTTGAACTTTTTAGTGGTCGATAGTTTAAATAAAATATTTGGGGGTCAATGATACCAAAAATAGATCCCCTTACTACTTCTATTTGCTTCTTACTTCAAAATAATATTTTTTAAAAAAAAACACACTTTTGATACAAACACATTAGATACCAAACTTGTGAATGAAAAGGTAAAATGTTTTTTTAAAAGAGTCACATGTAAGAAGGCATGAAAATACATATAACACAAACATATCTTATTGAACATATCAAAGAAAGTGTGGACATGAAAAACCCTTTCATAAAATACTATATATTGTTTCATTTTATGATGTGAGATGTACTTATTTGTGATTTGAAGAATATAAGTATTTATTGAAAAGAAGTACTATAAAAAATAAATCAGAAGACATGGTTTATTTATTCAAGTTTGAACCATCTTCTGTTTCAAGTAAATACATACATTATTGTTTTTTTATCATAGAGGCTGTTGAAATTACTTATTATAAAGGTTTCTTACGATAGTAATATGACTGAATCAAAAATAAATGCAGACAGTACAGATTGGACTATTTGATATTAGGATTTGTATTGTCATTATTAACAAACATTTATCAATATGCCTCATGTGCAAAAAAGTCTTTATAACAATGCTATGAAGCCAACAAAATAAGCAGATCACTTGAACAGAATACACTCTGTAAAAAAAGAAAAAAAAATTGTTATACTTTCAATCACTTAAAGATAAAATGCATGCAGAGAACTATGATAGATAATATGTTTGTTTCATCATCAAAGCAAAATAATGATGAATTAAGGGCATCATACAACATACCAACACATTATGAAGTTTGGAAACCCACATGCCATAGGAGAGAAACATATTCTGCCAGCTATTATGGATGTGATGAACACTGAACTTCACAAACCTGCATAAGATGTTATAAAAAGGATTTCTTTGAGCAATAACACAGTTCAGAGATGAATTGACAAAACCATTCTTTACATGGAAAACTGTTTGTGTAATCATTTGCAAAAAAATGTTCATTGCCTACAATTGGATGAGTCGAAATTATCCAGTAATGAAGCTTTGTTGCTGGCATGCATTCATTTTATCTAAGATTGGGAAGTGCATGATGAGCTGCTTTTTGCTAGAGCATTAGAAACTAACATCAGAAGTAAATCGATTTTTAATTTAATGGAGCTATTTTTCAGGAAAAAAGTGATTCCATTGACATATAATATCTGTTGTGACAGATGAAGCAATAGCTATGGCTGGTCATTATTGTGATTTCATAAGTTACCTGAAACAACACATACCTGAAGTGTTTGCAGTTCACTGTATAATCTATAATCAACATTTAGTAGCCACAAACCTTAGTAACAAATTGCATCAATCATTTCAGTTTGTAATAACAGCTGTGAACAAAATTTGAGGTAAAGCATTAAACATTAGATGGTTCACTCAATTATGTGAGGAAGTGATAAAGATTTTATTGATTGATTCTCCATATCAAAGTCCACTGGCTTTTAAAAGGTTTAAGTTTAGTAAGATTTTTGCACTTTTTTAATCTGTTTTATAGTTTTTGGAAGACAAGGGATCCAGTTTGATAGAAAATTTATTTAAAAGTAATACAGATATTGCTTATTTAACCAACTTATTTGGAAAATTTAATGATGTTAATTTACAGCTGCAAGGAGACAATTTGAATCTCATCAAAGCAAAATCAGTCATATCAGTTTTTGTTGCCAGATTAATGTATTTTAAACTAAATATTGTAAGATCTGAGCTTTCCCAATTCCCTCAACATTTTTAAGATAAGCACAATCCAAGAAGAAAACATCTTGCTGTACATCAACCACTTGGAAGCTCTTCACTTAGATTAAAAAACTACATTCAAAGATATTCTTTCATTGGAAATACTGGATTGGATAATAAACCCATATACCACTAATGTAAAAACAAAGATAATTTTGCAAGATGAGCTGATAACCATCAGCAAAATGAGGATCTCAGGGTACAATTTAAACAGAGGTATCAAAAGTTTTGGCTGCAAAAAATATTCCACTTTTGTACCCAGATCTATGGATTGTTGTACAAAAATATTTGCTAAAATTTTCATCATTGTATCTGGTATAGATAAGCTTCAATATAGTTTTAAATCTGCTTCAGAACAGACATCAATTGCATATCACTGAACATAGAGATTTAAAAATGCAACTCACTAATTTAAAACTAGATGTAGATAAATTGTTGATAGATCATAAAATGTATCCACCTCATTAAATTCAGTTTTTCAAGCTAATTTATTTGGTGTTCTTATTTTTATAATTCTGATTAAAAATTTTTGTTGTTGTAATTTTTTGGTGTTTAATTCTGCCTGAATATGTTGATTTTTTCATTTTATTTTTATGTTTAATAAAGAGATTTCCATATTTGTACTTATTTTGAATTTATATATTTATTTTATAAATGTTAAAAATTAAAAAAAAACAAAAACACTCAGCTTGTATTTTTTTGCTTTAAATTTTATTAGGGCAGGTTTCGATATTAAATGTTGCACAAGATAATTTCATACTCCTTTTAACTTCTTCAGTCATTAATTATAAGTGATTAAAATAAAAAGCTTGATATCTAGTGTTAACATCAAATGCTGTACAAATTCATTTATTTTAATAAGTAAAACAAATGACTAAAATGGTGATGATTTTAAAAGTTTTTGGTAAAGAGGTCTATGGCTGAAAAAAGTTTGGGAACTATTTCCATAAATGGTCTGTACAAATATATGTAATATCCAAACAAATAATCAGTATATGATATAAAATAATATATCACAATCTAATGGAAGCACAATTATTGTAAATATTGTCAAACATACGCTTAATAGTTAATGGCATTAAATAAGTAATAGACTTGGTAATATTTAAATTTCTGCCTGAAGTAGTTAAATCAACTAATATTCATTCTTTCATTTACAACATAATATAATTATTAAATGTTATTTAGATCAATAATTTTTTGTTTACCCTATATTATGTAAATTAAGTCCTCGAAGGCAGACTGGGGTAATTAGATAATGTTTAATATATAATGTAAAGATATTCTTAATAAATTTAAAAATCAAATATTCTTTAAATAGGCATATCTGATATAGTAAAAAAATAATCATTTTATTTTTTGGCTTAAGCTCACTTTGAACTAAATAATTATGCAAATATTAGTATGGTCCAAACAAATGTTATAACAACTAATATTATTGTTTAATATACAAAGATTATATTTCGTAAATAGCATTATATTGTAAAGGACAAGGCTGGTGCATAGCTGATAAAGATAGAAATTTGAATCTTCAGAAAGGCTTTTTTTTTTTTTTTTGTATTTTTCAACAGGATCTTATTAATTGCTTGAGTACATCATCTTCACTGTCTGTCGTGATCAGTTATGGTAAGTGATAATTAAAGATTTTTAGACAGATTCCCACTTTCACAAAATTTAGAAATAAATACTGTTTGGCCAACTAAATGGAGCTTGTGTTTCATCTGTCACTTTGATGCTTGGATTTCCTTTGAATCTCTATAAAAACTATTTATATATATTTTTTAAAATGAACTGTTTTCATTATTTATCTAATGGAATTTCAATATTATATATATATATGTGTGTGTGTGTGTTTAATTTTAAAGTCAATTTAATATTGCATGCAAAAACTTTTTTATTAAAAATATAACTAAATTTTATCATCTAAAGTAAATTAAAAATGTAATTTAAATGAATAATACATGTTCAAAAACTGACACATACGATTAGATTACTTTAAATTATATGTGACAATCCGTTAAGTTTGTGATTTGTTCATCATTACTGCCTTACTCGTGTCTAAGAATAAAATGATGGGTTACTCTCATTAAAAAATGACATTTTAATTAATTTAATCATGAAAACAATGCATTAAAATCAATATGAATGACATGGTGAAATAAGAATTAGTTTTTAATAAACACAAATTTGTCATTCAGTTTAATATGAGACTTGAAAAGTAATATAAAATATATGATGTAATTTGAACAAAATGTAGAAATTAGCTTTAAAACTAAAATGATGTGAAATTTTGAAAACAAAACATATCCTTTTTTTTTAGCAGACATTCTGTAAGTAATTTAAAAATGTTTTTAGTAATAATTGGATCTTTGTATAATAAAATAATTAAAATCCTTAGAAACAAGTTATTTTATTATTAGAAACTGTCATTACTTTTTATAATAAAAAAAAATATAAAAAATTAGACATTGAAAAAGTTAGCTATTATTTTTAAATAAATAAAATGATACAATGACATAAATATTTGTATTCATACATGTGCGTACTACCTATATATAAATTCATATGCATGTTGAGAAAATTGAAGTATATATATATGTTTGATTACATATGAATTAGTTAGAAAATGATATTCATCATTATTATTCATTTGTTATGAATAATTAATGAAAATAGTTATAAATACATATAATGTTATTTTTTTTATTAGCGCAATGAATTATTTATCTAAATCTCGGTTTATAGATAATCCTGGTATAATGTTCTAAGTTTAATTGTGTAGTCATATTTTGTTTTTGTTTTTTTTTAAAGAAAATTTGAGCCCAAATTAATTTTTTTATGTATATTTAATTCAAAAACGAGGAATGTATGTTGGAACGGTCAAATATGTACATTCGCATAACAAAATCTAGAGTTTTATTAAATCATCCCAAAGCAGACCACAATACAGTGGTGGAGACCACGGGTCTGATATATCCCTAGTTCCTTTACTATTGTGCAGAGATTTACCACCTTACGGATGACACACCTGAGTTTACAGCAGTATTTTCCTTCATCACGTGCTGGCAGTAGAACACCAGTAGAGCAATAGACTGGGAGAAAGTTGATATTCTACCTAGTATAGCTATATAGATATCATGTGGCTAGGATATGATTATTAAACAATGAAATGATTTTAATAACTAATAATAAATAATTACTAAATGATGGAATGATTATGAGTTGGTGAGCAAGACTGAGACATGAAACAAAGTTAAATTTAAAACTAATTTAATAAAGTTAAATTTTGAAATAATAATTAAAACAATAATTACAAATGTCTATATGCATTATCTCATTCACAGGTGATTAAGGAAAAGTTTACATTTAAGTTTGGGTTCACATGCAGGTGATGGTTTTGCAAATACAATTCTTTATGGCTTAGTTATCCATAGCTTGGTTTACATATATAGGTGGTGGGTGAAATCACTCACAGGTGATATTAAATTTTTAGTTACATATTATTTGGTTTCTTATATATATGTATATCACTTGTAGGTGATAATTTAATATTTACGCACTTCCGGTTTATATATAGTGTTTTAATCACTCGCAGGTGATTGCAGCTTTTAGGTTACAAATATTTAATTTACTTAGCTATATAAATCTATCACTCACAGGTGATGAAATTATAATACATTTGGATTTATATTTTCATGAGCTTTAATATAATTTTTATAACTAAATGAATTTGCTCATGATTATCTATGCCTAGTTTATGCTATATCATAAGATGTAGATCTGCCTTATAGTTATTAGAAGTAAATATAAACATTTACAAAGAACATATTTTACTAAGCATTAATAATCAATATATTCTCTATATAGCTAATATGCATAGTAAATTGGATTCAAATTCAGATCAAATCTGAAATAACAATTATTATGGCAGGATGAACTGATTATTTGCAGCCAGACTTCAGATACTAAGGCGTATAGAAAACATACAATTCTGAGTCTCTGTGTCTCATATATGTGACTTATTCATGATATTTTTACCAAATAACAGTCCCCTTTTACTGAATTCATTGCTCTGAAATAAGAGTCATTTAGTCCAGATGATCGAACAACTAATTTTAACTGGGAATCTCATGCTTCATTTCTGGGGATGCAGAAGGGGGAGGTGTGAACCTGTCCACCATATGAAGAAGGTAGTTGTCTGAAATAAGGTAATGGTGTAGCCCTAACACATACAACCATTAAGAAATACAGCAACAAGTAAATACACCATAGCATTTCTTAAGGACACATATGAAATGCTGACAACATTATCATATAATAAAAATTAAGATGCTAAACAATAGTTTCCTTCATGAAACTACCCTGTATCAGTTCATATGATAATATTTATTATATTATTAAGGAAAGCTTATAAATCCAAGTTATAAATCTATCTATATAGGCATTTATTTCTCTTAGGAGGATTACAGCATATTAAGGGAAATTACAATATAGAATTATAGATTTATGCTGTATTTCATCACTGCAACTGAATATTGGTTAAATATTATTTTTAAAGGAAATCTATCTTAGAATAACTGTAAGCTGATAATTATGTCTTAATTAAGACATTTTATCCATTTCAAAACAAAATTTCAGTTTACGCATCAATACACGCAAAATTACATATATACGCGAAATTACATTTATATGCATGAGAATACATATTTACTTCTCACTAATGATTTAATTATGGACAAAACTTGGTTTTGAATACATATAGCATAAACAATTACAGAATTGAAAATAATAAGATTTGGCATAGATTTAATTAAAAGAAATGTAAGATTTAAAATAAGATAAGATTTTACGTATGCGAAATCTGAAATTTGGCTTTGTTTTAAAATGAAACTTATACGACATTAGCTGAAATTTGATTGATTCAGTTTAAGACAATTTTAAATAGTTTAAGAGAATTGACTAAGGCAAATATTATTATTAGCTTAAAATATATTAAATAACTTACAAATTTGATTGTTATTTTAAAATAGATCATTTTGAATTATACATGACAAAAGTTATATGGAAATATTTAAAATATAGATTTTAGCAAGTTAAAACTAAATAACTTTTAATAACTCAACATAGGATGAATATGTTACTAAATCAATCATAAATAAATTCAGCAAGTAAACCAATAAATAAAGAAATCATATCAACAAATGAAATGTGTTATTAATGCAAATAATAATTCTGATAAGAAATCATAAAGCAGTTAATAAATCAGATGTGCAAATAATAACTTATAAATCAATCAGTTAATCAGTTTGTAAATGAGTTTGCAAATCAGGCAAGATTTTAGGATCGAAATAAAATAAAAATTACATTTAAGAAATAAATTTAGTTTACATTATTATTATTATTATGGCCATGGATTTAGATTGAGCTAGCATTTTAGGATTAGTTGACTTTAGTTGAAAGGTTTAAAATTGAAGGAATTTATTACCATTTTCTTCTTTCTCTGCTGACAGGATGTTTGATCATCGAGGAAATTCTTTTAGGTGGTGATGGCTGTTACTTCATTTCTTCCCGCATCAGGTAGTTTCTCATTGAGGTCTAGAAGGCAAGAGTTTTAGCCCTCTACCCTGACATTATCATCATCAATCTTTTGCAAATACTTTGTTAAATTATGATCATAGAGTGTTTTAAAATGTCTGCAGCAGCTTTTATATTAGCTCACACCCTCTCCTTCATTATATTATTTGTAGACCTATCCTTCCAGCTCTCTCGCTATTGCTAAAAATCGTGAAATCCTGCTGTGACTGATTTTCCTTTAGGTCAATTTAACCTCGGTCACTCACAGTAATTTATTCAGTTTTTTTAAATTTAAATCTAATTTTAACCTTAAATTGAAATTGGGTCATTTTATAGCGAGAAGGGTTAACTTTTCTGGTGTCATTCTTACTAGAAAAACAAATTTAAAATATGGAAAAACATTTTGTTATATATGTATCTCGACCATTTAATTTAGCGATATATGCAAAATTATATAATAATTTCGAATATTACTTTTAGAATAAATATTTTAATAAAGAAATCTTTCAATTCTGTTAACATTATTCTTCTTTCATATATGTAGTCTTAAGTTACACATACAACTAGTTTTTCATATATTTATTACCAGAAATATATATGTGCATATCTATAGAAATTTATACATATAGATGCAATTTTCATACTATATTTTAATATATATGCACACACATACATGATTAACATTATTTACATTTTAATTTAGCCAGTTTTAAAAATAATATTAACATGATATACAAGGATTTGGTGGTAGATACTTAGATCGAAATACTACTATAGAATATAGTAGGTGAAACAGTTTGATTGTGAAAGCTCTCTGTTTCATATTCTCAAACTCATGGGAAAATTTATTAGTTTTAATATTTTGATGCCTTTACTTCTGGTATTAAAATAAATTTCTGTTAAAGAAGCTCAAAAAAATAATTCTACTCTATTTTTCTCTCAATTTAACAAACCTCTAATGAATCCTGCCTCTTTGTCTTATATCCCAATCTAGTGAAACCATATCCAATTTACTACTATATATATATATATATATATATATATATATATATATATATATCGTATATATATATATATATATATATACGATAAACAAACAAAACAAAATTTATGTTTTACTAAATCTACCAAATAATTATTCTCAAACATTCTAGATCCCTAAGTAGGATCTGCAGTCCTAATTAACATTTTATATGGCTTTAAGCTCCTTGAGTTATATGTCCCTATAACCTTATTTCTTGATTCTAGGAGGAAAGAATTGTGGCCTTTCTACAACTTTATCTTAAATGGGCCGCTGTACAAAGGAAAGAATTTGTAAAACTTATTCTGAGCTTTGCTGCTCAGTTGTGTGGTTTTTACCCATACCAAGTCACCAATTTTGAATACTATGAAGCTTGGTAGTGAGTGTTTCTATGAGCAGCAGCTTGGTTTAAGTGTTTCCTAGCCTATTCTTGGTTCTGCTTCTGGATCTATAATTTCTTCATCTTCAGGTAAAGGAACTTTAAAAATGTTGAGGTATTTTCTGCCAAAATGGAGACTGGTAGGTGGAAGTCCTGTGGATTCATTGACTGTATTGTTGATATTTTAAGGATACTATCAGTTTGATTAACCCAGGCCCTGTGGTTAGAGCCTACCACAGTCCAGTACAGTCTGCCAAGCTCCCTCATCATTCACTCACATGGATTCGACTGGGGGTTTCACACTGACATGAGTACATGTTGAATCCCATGTCTTCCTATCCATTACTTCCATGCTGAGGATGTGAAAGTTGTGCTTCAGTTGGAAATAATCGTCTGGTGTTTCCAGACTTTTGGGAATGGTACCCTGTTTAAAATTCCTATCATTTCCCTTGTTTTGATGGTCCTTACTGGGTATGCCAGGGTATATTTTGAGAATACATTGTAAGTTACTAATAAATAGTTGTACCTCCTGTAGGGTGGCAATATCCTGTAATGGTCTATCATTAGTAACTGATTGGGTTGAGTGGGAATTATAGATTTCATGGGACCCTTATATGCCTTATTTGGGGGTTTGTTTATGACACAATTTTCACAATTCTCTAACTCTTTCAGAACATCCTTATATAATCTGGACCAGTAAAATTGTCTCTTCACCATCTCCTCCATTTTACATGGCCCATAATGTCCAATTGTATTGTGTGCATGGTTTATGACTTGGTCCCTGAGTTTTGGTGGAAGCATAATTTTCCAGGACCCACTGTCTTGACCCACCTTTCCCTGCAAGGTACCATTCTTTATTCTATATTGGCTCTTCCTATTGCCTTGTGTATTCCTGAGTTTTTATTCTCCCTTATTTTTTTAATTAACTTAGCATAGGGCGTGAACTTCTCTTGCCAGAATTGTAAGTTGCTTAGATTATTTTCTGTATTCTTATTAGTTATACTCAATAATATTCCCTTTGCATCTTTGGGTACTTATGGATTTTGTATCTTCACAGTGGTGGGGTTTCTGCTTAGGATGTCTGCTGTTTAAGATAATTATCTTCATTAATATAAATATTTGACTCATTTCTAGATTGGTTATTATACAAGTGTAGGATAGATTACCACTTGATATTTTTCTTTTTTCCATTTTCTATACATGATAAAGACCCTGCTTTCTTTTTCATATGGTATGGCAATGATCTATGGGCCATTATTTCCTTATAAGGCAGTATCTCTTGAGGTTTAGTCTGTTCTTTTATGATTTGCAGATTTTGTTGTCAAATGCATTAAACAACTCAGTAACTTAACATAAAGTCCATTCATCTATAGCAATTAGCATTCTTTCACTGTGGTTTAAAAAGTTAAGTCTTCCATTCGAATAGTTGACCAACCACCAATGCCATCAACTCAGACATTTTCTTTTTGAAGAATAAAGAGCAAGCTTCATCCAATAAATACTTTTCTTGCATTACTCTATATTTAATGTTTTCATAAGAACCTTACTTTAATAGCAATTCAGTAAGGCTTACTTGAACTATTAAAAAGGTATGTATTAATGGATTTCTTCCATAGATGAGTTAAGGGCATAGTAAGCTTTACTTCTTATAGCATTGAATATAAACTAAAATATATTTTCAAGCTATTTAAATGTATAATTGGTATCTCACCCACATTCTCTGAAAAACCAATTATTTTTAGAAATTGGTTTACTACACTGGATATATTGCCATATGTGTCTGGATAAGAATTACTAACCCATTAATTATCTTCTTCAAATGACCATATACTTCTTTTTTTTTGGAGTTTACATCTAATTATTAACCTGTCCACTTTCTTTGTAGTCAACATCTATAGTTCCTCAAGGAATGGTACTATCATCCATTCTCTTATTAGTAAGCTTCTAAATTCTCAATTTTGTCAATTATATTTTTTGTTGATTTACATCTTATAACTTATATTTTTTTCAAATGACCTTACTAAATTATTGATTTTCTCTTATATTCTTACTAAATACTTTTCATTTTCATCTTCATTCATCTTTATCGTATCATGTAATTAACTTATCTCATTCTTTTATTCTTTTTCTGCTAAAACTTTTGATGGATTTCATCCATCTTTCCAAGCTCCACCATCCCTCTCACCCACCTGTTCATAATTTTCTCTTTCATCTGGATTTGACTTATTTTAAATCACTGTTGAATAATTTTTTCATTGTCTTTAATTATATTTTATATTTGACCAGACTCATTTTCTGTTTGATCAGTCATACTTTCCATTTTATTTTATTGTTTTTAGCCATGATTTCCATTTGACTAATAATTCTTTTTAATTGACCAGCCATATTTTTATCTTAAGTTATGATTTCCATTTGACCAGCTATTTTTCCATTTTATTTTTAAATATTTTTTATAAACAAGTCCATCATTACTATCACCTCACAAGTCATACTATTTTTGGAAATTCCAATTTTTTTAACCTGCTATTTGTGAATACTTAATTTTTTTTTCTGCATATTGATTTGTGATTTTTATTATTTCTACAATCAGTACCATTTTTTTCTTTTACATCTCAAACTTGTACCTTTGCTTTTGATCTTGTAATCATGTATATTAAAACAATTTTATTTTTTACTTCTATATTATTAATTAGTATGTCCAACATTTGCCCCATTCAGTAACTGTTTTGTCTTTGTTATATCCAGTTTCACCTAGTATATTTTCTATTATTCACCTCATCCTTCTATTTTTTATTTCTCTTTCAATTATTATTTTGTGTAACTACATAGCCTTCTCATCATTCTTGCTTTCTTCTTTTATGTGCAATAATAACTTTTTATGGCTACACCATTAAGAGTCTAAAATATTAAAAAATTGCAGGATAATTTAATTAAACATGCATATTGGAAGACAAATATATTGAGAATGAACTCTATAAAATGACTAGTAATGAATATACTGAAAGCTTTATAACTTAATAAATGTAATGCTGATATGACTACCTAAAATCAGTTATATATAAATATTTACCCTTATAATCACTATATTATTACTTATTTGTTATTTAATGCTGTTTAAAAGATTTAAGCTTCAAGGTCATTTTTCATGTACTTTGAATTGATAAAATTCACCAAGATCCCTTTAAGCACATCTCATTACTTAAATGAGAAATATCCAGAGATCCAGGATTGAATCCTCATTCTTTTAGTGTTAACAATTTCTTTCAGCTCCAAGCAGTAGCTTGCAGACACATTGTACTCAAAAGTGGTATTGCATCAACTTAACTACTATTGTAAGACCATTTACTCAATCAATGCAATGCAACAATGGAAACTAAAACCAGAGTCTATTTAAAACTTAATAATAGTTTACTTCATGCAATACAAAAGTATAAATGTATCAGTATTTTCCACATTATGTAAATAATTTAAATAAAAAAGTATAATACCATAGTTTATTTCAGACAGTACAAAAATATAAATATATCAATATACATTATGTAAATGTCTTAAATAAAAAAATATAATACCATAAAACATGTATTATATTATGGGCATTTCAGAATAACAACATAGAATTTTTATAAAAAAAATATATGTACAATAAATATTAAAATTAATTCAAAAGATATAAACTTAAA
Organism: Epiperipatus broadwayi; assembly: GCA_028023455.1. Classification (NCBI taxonomy): domain Eukaryota; kingdom Metazoa; phylum Onychophora; class Udeonychophora; order Euonychophora; family Peripatidae; genus Epiperipatus; species Epiperipatus broadwayi. Next base: position 236,963 of record JAQFVV010013063.1, on the reverse strand, counting down.
ATCCATTAAAAAATAATAACACAGTATAATAATAATAATAAATTAATTAAACATAATATTTGACTTATAGTTTAAAACCTTATGATTATAGCAGACACAATATATATTAAAACAATCTTACCAATTTTTTATTTATGTAAAAGCTTATGTTTATGTCTGTCGACATTCACAAATTTCTTAATTTCTTACAAACAGTTTTTTTATAAAATCCTATAATAATCTGTTTACATTTATTACTTGGTTGAACTATCTTCAAATTTCCCAATCAATATTATTATCTGGTCATAAATGGTACATGCTGTACTTTTTCAATTATTATTTCAGGTTCTCAATATTAATATCCTCTTCCCTTCTTCACTGTGTAATTTTATGTAATTCTGTAATATATTAGCAACTGTCAAACAAATCTTTGTGCAAGAAAAAGCACATCTTCAGTGATGATTTTGTAACTTTTCTTATTCTATAATGATACATAATAAGTCAGCATAAACATAGATATGGATGTTAAAAAAGCATAAAATATCAGTTTCTTCCAACATTTTGTAATTTGATGCTACTTAAAAATATTATTCTCCAACAACTGCCAATATAGCTTGCTAAATGTAACTTCATTGCATAAAGAAGTAAATATATGTTATTTTGATGTTTCCTCTTACCATATCAAAATGTACTCTAAAAATATATAGTAATCAAAATTAATTACCAAAACCTCCCTTATAATTTTATTATACTATTTCCAATTTCAAATTCTCTCCATTCAAAAATATCTCAATTAATAAACTCTTAATTACATATTTTTAGCAAAAAAAATTTTTTTTTTACAAAATTCAAAAAGAAATTGAATTCAGCTCTTAAAAATAGACAGTATTTAATATGATATATTAACTTAATAATCTCATATTTTAAAATTAGCTTTACTAACTGAATATAACTTTCAGATTCTTTTTAATTACAATTAGACTACTTTTAACATAATCAAGGGTCACTTAATTATTAATATAAAATTTTACTTTTCCACAAAGAAAAATAAAATAGCTGAAAGCTATACTTTCCCAAATACTCTTATTCAGTTTCTTTCAACCATATATTGACAAAACTGAATCTTTCTTGCTTTTTATTTGTATTGACATGATATATATGGTATTCTTATTTCTCAATATGTTATGTATATATAACTATTAATAACTGATTTTTTCTCTATAACACTCAATTTAAAAAAATTATGTACACATGGCTTTTTTACTCTTTTAAACATATTGTAGAGCATATTACCAAATATTAGGGCATGAAAGTTTTTTCATTTATCATTACTTCTGCTCTGAAACTATTTTATCCATGTTTTATAGTTTCATCTTTTCTTACAAAATAAACAAATATATACTTTAAATATTCTTATCTGATTAATAATGAATAGCTAATTAGATCTATTCTAGTATATCTACCTAAGAAACTTCTGAATAAACTTGAAAACTTTTTAGTTATTTACAAATTTTGTCATCAAATTTGAACATCGGCATAAAATAGTCATGATTCCACTATTGAGAGAAATAATAATATAATTATTTTTTTTGTTTTAACCTGAAATGGCTACAATACAGGTTACAAAAACACAGATTACAAACAGTATTTAATAAAACTCCTAACAAGAGTACTTGTTTAATATAAATCTCATTTTAAATTTGATTTTTTTAATTATAAACATTATTTGCAATAAATATTAAAACACTTGTATAAAAAATTTAAAAAATATAGTCATAAAATCAAAAAGATAGAAAATAGTTATTTTGGCTGTAGTTGATTTCTTATACTCAGTTATTGTAATTAAATAATTATTTTTGTAATTGCAGTTATTAGTTGCAATAAATTTTACAATATTTTAAGTACAAGTCTATTTTACAAACCTGGAGTATAGATGTAATATATGAGATTTGAACACTGCCCTTTAAACTACCTTCAGCCATGATTAAATTCCATATATTACAATAAGTTTTATAATATTTGTCTTAAAAAGTAGAAAAGAAAATTGCCATTTAAAAAATAGGAATTTTTTTTACATCCATTTAGACCACAAGCAATATGAATATTGCTAAATAAGGAAGGGAGAAGGGGTAAATTTATTTAGAATGAGCTAATTCAAACTAATTTGACTTTTTGAAAAATAGATGCATAACTAGCAATACACTGAGATCTACACATGTCCACTTTAAAAAATAATTTAAATTAGGATATTTAAAAATTTATAGTTGTGGATTTAAACACATTTTACAAGCTAAGTGATAAAATAAATATACATATATGCAATACAGACAGCATACCAATAACTTAAACAAGCTCTTAATTAATAAGTTTGGAATGAGAAAATATTTAAAAACCTCTATCCAGAACACTCTCATCTTCAGACCAACTGGTTTCGAGCTTATGGCTCATGTCAGTGGAGAGCTAGAATATTCGGATACTAGACCTAAAATATCAACTCAAAAAAACCAGCACTTATTTCATACATATATTTAAGTAGAAACTCTGAAAATTTCGGTCATGAAAATGTCTTTAAATCCAACTATCTAACTTAAATAGCTATATGGGACTGAACAAAATTCAGATCTACCTAATTTTAATAGCCTCAGCATTATAGCCAAAGCCTTAAAGGTAAAATTATAATAATTAAAAAAGCCAAGTCATATGTAACATGACATTACTTTTATAAGCTTGTAATTACAAAAATGCAATACAGAGAGAGTACCAATAGCTCAAGCAAGCTCTTAATATTCTAGCTCTCCACTGACATAAGCCATAAGCTCGAAAACAGTTGGTCTGGGGATGAAAGTGTTCTGGATAGAGATTTTAATTTTTTTCTCATACCGCACTTATTAATTAAGAGCTTGCTTGAGCTATTGGTACACTCTCTGTATTGCATTTTTGTAATTACAAGTTTATAAAAGTAATGACACGTTATATATGATTTGCTTTTTTAATTATTAAATATACATATATTAACTATATTTTGTCTGCAAACTTAATAATTTCTTAATCAACACCTCCACATTATAGTTAGCATTAGCTGAATTTAATTGAATCATTTTATGAAGATAAAAAATTATGTACAAATAAAAAGTTCAATGTAATAAAATAGAGATGGTTTATTATTAAGATATTTATGAATTACAAAAAGAGTAAAATGTTAAAAAGTTACTAGCAATAGTACTGTAAATTAATAAATGGGCTGTTATAATCCTTTTTCTTTTTTTAACATTGTTTAGTAAAGTTTGAATGATATTAAAATGAGAGGAAAAACTAAATAACTTTGTATTTTTAGATTTTAACAAGTAATACTTTTACTTAATACTGTACTAATTTATTACGTCAAGAGGATCACAATTACTTATTATTCATATTTTATTTTTAATTTTATTAGCATTTAATAAGTTATAAATAATGTACCTTCATACATTTTTTTATTTGCAATAAGTTATATAATATATGGGGTATATGAGCACAGATTTTCACACAACCCACCACTCTCCATTCTATCTCATAACACTGATACACTATTCTTTTATTACAAATATATCTATTAAAAAAAATATATATTTCGTGATAGAAAACAGTGTTTTTATTGAAAAAAATATATTAACTATTTTTGACGAAAAAGTTTATTAAATTCAAGCATATTATTAATCACAATGAGTCATGAATAAATGTTTTAACATCTTCTAAAGTACTTTGACACACTTTTTTAAATTAATATTTTGTTCTCATACTATTATTTTATTAACTTTAAAGATGTTTTTCATAATAAAACAGTTTAAAAGAGAAAAACATGTCTATATGTTTTCATTATTAGTATTAAATAATACTAATCGATTGTAAAAAAATAAAAAATAATAATTCATTACTGCTTACTTCAGTATTCATATGCAGTTCACATTTAAGATTTATTGTAGTATTCCATAATGAATTTTGTAGCAATTCACTTAATACAAAGTAAATAAAATTTAATCTCAGACTCTTTCAAACGGCAGGTTCGAGTTCATGCATTGAGTTAATTATTTATGAATTTCGTTAAAATTTATATATATATATGTTGGATTAATAATAATAAATTTTTATTGATTATTTCTTTCATTTACGTTTTTTTCTTTTTTGTGATCTTCTCACGTCTAAATTTGATCATCCTTTATCTTGTATTTCTGTAATGCGTGTAAATTAAATAACAATTGATGAGACGTTTTTATAACAAAGAAAAGTATTAATATTTAAGTTTTATAGTTTAGTTTAAATTATGTATTTTATTATATGTTTGTTAAATATTTACTTATAAAAATAATTAAATATTTCTTAGCTACAGTGATTGTGAACATTTCATCTTTCAGTAATATGTTTTATTTGAGTTGCTTTATCTGTGTACATAAAATGTTTTCATATTATATGTAGGGAATGCTGTTATTGTGGGTATTTGGTTTGAATTAGATAAGGATGTTTAATGCTTCTTGGTAGAGTGTAAAACCATATCTTACATATCCCTGCAGTAAAAAGGTATTAAAGATACAACAATATCTTTAATTCCTCAATGTTACCCTTTATCCTTTATGAAATAGTCTAAGATCTTGATTTAGAATTCTACTTTTTGTATGGTTTTTTATATATCATTAGGGATTGTTATGATTAAGTTAATTTAAGCTTCCTTAAAAAAAATGTTGTTTTTTTTTTTTGCTAGGTTATGTTGATGCATCATTATAATTTATAACTGAACCATCATCTTGTATTATATTTTCTTGCCTATTGGTTTCCATACTTGATATTACAAACTAGAATATATTTATGATTATATTTATTTATACTATAATGAGATACCAACTTTTTTAATCATTGAGGATCTAATTATAAATACTAGTAAGCTTTACTTTGGATAATTTATGCATTAATTAAAATATTTGTGTGTAAATATAGTTGTGTTTAAGAATACCTGTCCTGCTACTTGTCTTCCAGACTTAGTGGAATTTATATGGTAGCAGTTAAACAGGAGAGCTATTATTATTTTCTAAATGAAACAACTCATCTGGTTATGATAGTTATGGTATGGTTGATTAATTTATTTAGAAATAATTTTATAAGTTATTTCTAAAATTTACTTTCCAATCATATTATTAAACACAAGTTTTATTACACATCAATTCTTTTTGACTTTCTCTAACTCAATATAGTTGTTGAAATTTCTAATTAAGATTATTATCTGGGAATTAAATTAGTATCCTGTATATATTTATATAGATTTAATTATCATTCTTTTTTTAATTAAAAAAAATATTTCATTCTTCCATGATATGGTTTCAAAATACTTGAGTTATAAGTTCCTATAGCCCTATTTCCATTGTCCAACCACTATGTTTTGGTATTGGCACATTTAATGAAGGTGAATGGACCCTTGTATGTATTACAGAGTTTTTTAAACACAAATTCTTTTAGATTAATGTGTGTAGGATTTTAATGAACATTTTATCTCCAATTTTAAATTGGTATTACAGTTTCTTTTTATTTTTGCCTTCTTTTGAGGTCATTTTTATCATTATATGATAATCATTTTCTTGATCAAAGGGTGATTCAATAAGCATAAGCATCGGGTTTGAAAAAAGAATTGGGGTGTGTAAAATTGGTTTGTCTTTTAATTTTTACAATTCATGGTAATATTCAGATTCTATTTTTTCAAATCTCTGATTTATGAAGGTGTCAATATTTTTTAGTTGATTTAACTGACTATTGTGATTTTCACATAATTTTTCAACACTTTTTATTTTGTATCAATTCTGTTTCAATCAAGCCTTGCCTTATGTTGAGATGCTTATGATCATTTTTTATGGAATAAAATTTCTTTTCTTGAATTTCTGGTTTACTATCTCTTTATACTGATTCAAATCAATCTGTAAATTTTCTACTTGTTCATTAATCTCTGTCTGATATTCTTTGTGATTTGTTATATTTTGTATTCAAAGTTATTATAGACCTGTTTCATTTCTATGCACCTGGTATCTAATTTGCTTTCAGTTCTTTCTCAATTCCCATAAATTTTCATTCATATTTGTAGTCCTTTTCATCTATAATTTTCTCTAATTGTAGCAATTTACTTTTAATAACTGTCTGTAGTTGATTTATAACAGTATTTTGACTTGCTATATCTGCTTTTAATTGAATTTTTATATTGTCCATCCTTTTAGATATATTTTATATCTTTTTAGATAAATCAGTCATAATATCTGTTTTTAATTCAGTTTTCATATTGTCTATCTTTACTGCCATTTGCTGCATTATCATCATCATCAATTGATTAAGTGAGACATTTGTTTTTGTTTTCTCTTCTCACTTGATTTTCTGGAATTAAACTTATCTCTGGTGCTTGGACATTTTCTGCTATAGTCCCCTCAGATATACCATTTTGTTTTGTTTTATATTTTCTAGAAGAGAACTCTCTATCTCACCTCCTTCTGTATCATATTTTATTCCATTTTCATTTTCTCCTTTATTAATACTTTCAGACTACATCATTTTTATTTTACTCCAGAGTTCATATATTTTAGTCTTAGATTATATAGTACTTTTACTCCTCTTGTTTTACATTATTTTATTAACTTTTATTTCACCTATTGATCTTTATGTATTCCAAATTATATTAAAAAAACATCATGGAAAGATTTATCATCACTACATTTTAATGTATTCGCAAACAAAAAAAAATGTGTTTTAATAAAGCTGTTATTTGCCTCGACTTTTCATCTTTATTACTTTTATCTTTCACTACTTAATCCTTTTAAGCAGTTGTATACATAATATTTTATATTATTTTAATTGTTGATAATTTCTCATTATTCGTGTTCATTTTATCACATCGCAAAAAAATATGCAATCCAAGATATTTACATTATATTAGTTTTATGATTGAGATTGTTGAATCATTATACCAATATAAGATTCATTGCCCCATGATTAAATGCACCCTATGTAATGGAATGGTTCCTGACCTTGCATAACAGTAGGCTTTATAGACCATCAAAGTGGATGAGAAAATGTACTCTTTGATACTTATTAAGCCAATCCCCTTTTCCCCTCAAAGAATAATCATTGTATATCAATACTAACAAAAAAATAAAAATAAAACTTATTATTACTTATATGTACACTTGCTTTATAATTTAGACTATTAAAATCATAATTCATTGCCTCCAATATATTTCTTAATTAATTCATCTTAACAAAGTATTGATGATATGGGATCCCCCCTATCGTGATTAGTTTGTACAAGGATAGGAAATACCATTCACACTAGAAAATATTAACCATTTATATAAAAAAACAAATGATGAAGCAATTAGTATCAACAAATAACAATGTAACTGTACAAGTGTTGGTATTTAACATGTATGAAAATAAAGTCTTACTTCTCACTGATGATGATCAAATTCATCTGCAAGCAAGTGCACACCTAATCCTATATATTATTTAAATGTGAAAATAAGGCTAATATTTTTTTTTCCTTTTTCTAACATATTAAAAATTCATCCCTCTTAATCTATGGTAAAAGAAATAAATAAATAAAAATTATAGATATATAAAATGAAAAAATGATGAGATCAATTAAGAGTCCATAGAGGAAAATGTCCTAAAAGGATTATAAATGTCCTCATGCTATATAGTTCATGATACAATTGATGGAGTTCAGGTGTTTTGTTATTCTGTATAGCAATCCTTGTGATATTGAGTTTATAGCTTCATCTTCAAATACTAAAGTTAGTGGTGATTTCAGTATAGATGATTAGATGCTGGGTCAAGTCACATTCAGTTTTGGTGGTTACAGCTTCATGGTTGATGACTCTCTTCCCACAAGGTAATTTTACATTTAGTGGCACATGGTTCTATATACTTCTATATTCATGGTTAATAAAAGTCCATGAATTTGTTGAATAACAAGTTATTGTCTATTGGAAATGTCAAGTTAAAGTTAAGCTAACTCTCCAGCTCTAAGTTGAAAATACAATTAACTTATCGAATAAATTTACCGCTGTTTATGATATTTATAATCCCTGGGTTTACTGGATTTAAATCCATACACTTTTAATCAAACTTTTATCTATATTCAATGAGATATTCTCATTTAATGTTTTTACTTTGATAGTGGCAGACTTTTCTGTTTGAAGGGCAAGTTCAATTTTTTCACTCACAAAATATATGTGTTGATTAGTTGATAAGAATTTTTGATCTGATTTTTGAGCTGAATGTCATTCATATATATATATATATATTGCTAATTATCAAAGTGAAGTTGTTCTTTTTACTCTTAATTATACTCTTTCAAACAGCAGGTTCAACTTTATGCTTTGAGTTAATTATTTATATCATTTGTTAAGATTTACATATATATGGTGAATTAATAATAATAAGTTTTTATTTATTATTTTTTTCATTTACATTTTTTTGTGTGTGTGATTTTCTCACTTGTGTCTAAATTTGAATATCATTTTTGTATTGTTGTAATGTGTGTAAATTAAACAAATGACAAAAGATTTTTAACAAAAAGTATTAATATTTCAGTGTTTAGTTTAAATTATGTATTTTATCATATGTTTGTTAAATATGTACGTATAGAAACAATTAAATGTTTCTCAACTACAGTGCTTATAAATATTTCATCTTTTGGTAATAAATTTTATTTGAGTTGCTTTCTCTTTGTACATAAAACATGTTTATATTCTATGTAGACATTCTTATGGGTAAATGATAATTTCATACTATTATTTTTGGGAGATTCCATAAAATTAAAATAAAATAGGTAAGTAACTGATGTTTCAATACAATAACAAGCACTTTCCTCAGAGCTTCTTCTTTGTCAAATCACCAAAATGTATGTGAAATTTGAAATCATTCATTTTTCCTTTTAATATTTCTTCCTCTATTGGATGAGGAGTTTTTTTAAAAAAAATATTTTATTTTCCAATAGAATTTTCCAAATATTGTTTATTTTCTTCAATTCGCATTTCTCATTTATACTCTTGGATCTTTTAAAATCACTATAGCTTCCCTTAGCACATACACACACACACACACATATATATATATATATATATATAATTCTTCGAACACACACACACACACATATATATATATATATATATATAATTCTTCGAAAAACAATACAACAATTAATTCAGTAAATAATATTTTAAAACAAATATCTACTATAATTTAATAGAAGTACTATATAATATAATATAATATCTTGATAAGGTTCATTTTTTGAACAAATCGATTAGATATTAATAAATTTTTTAGTTATATATTTTAAGTATATGGTTGTTTTATAATTGAATATATTTCATTTTAAAGAATAATATATATATATATATATATATATATATATATATATATTATTTCAACCACACTCTTCCTTTAAACAAAGAAATGCCTGGATTTTGAAACCCATTTACTTCTTTTGAAGGGGTTGCAAATTTCAGGCTTTTTTTGTTTAAAGGGGAAGTGTGTCTGAAATAATATAACCATAGGATGTTTAAAATAATTTATAGAGATTTCAGCTATCATTATGGAACTGTTTCTCTTTATATATGTGCATACACATACCCTCATAGTTATTAATAATCTAATACAAAGTGCATCTATACAATACAGATATATATAAAAAAGTAATTTCAAATTTATACACATTATATTTAAATTGACCAAAAAAAAATGTAAAAAACAAACTACAACAACAAAAAAAAAAAAACACAAATTAATTAAGAATTGAAATGGAATATTAAAATTGATACCTATAATATATTTACATTTTCTGATATATAATTTTTAAGGATTCTTTTTGGGGTTTTTTTTTTTACAAAATTACTAGAAACATCAAATTTGTAAGTTATTAACTAATATTCAGAAGTGCATTTTCTGATAATATATGCATAAAATTTGATGAAAGCTTATTTTTCAACTACAAAAACTATAGTTTCAGCTTTGCAAAACTCTCTTATTGTCATATGGATTTAATTCTTTGTAAAAATTCTAAACATTCTAAATTATAAAAGCTTATTAAAATTTAAGATAAGAGCTGTCTTGCTTCTTTGATAATAACTTTTTATTTTATATTATTTGGTAGATCAAAGAATTACAGTAAATTTCTGATTCTTAATTCAATTTTGCTAGAAGTATTAATATATATATATATATATAGAGAGAGAGAGATAGAGAGATAGATAGATAGATAGATAGATAGATAGATAGATAGATAGATAGATAGATAGATAGATAGATAGATAGATAGATAGATAGATAGATAGATAGATAGATAGATAGATAGATAGATAGATAGATAGATAGATAGATAGATAGATAGATAGATAGATAGATAGATAGATAGATAGATAGATAGATAGATAGATAGATAGATAGATAGATAGATAGATAGATAGATAGATAGATAGATAGATAGATAGATAGATAGATAGATAGATAGATAGATAGATAGATAGATAGATAGATAGATAGATAGATAGATAGATAGATAGATAGATAGATAGATAGATAGATAGATAGATAGATAGATAGATATTTTGTCTTATTTTTTATAAAAATATTATAATACTTTAATAGTAATTTTACTATATGTACTTCTGTGTATCTTTTAAAATTCAGAATTGTTTCACTTCTATAAAATATTGCACTATTAATGAGAAATAAATAAAATATGGTATTCAAAATCAATTAGATCACTAAAATCGGACAATTCATTCATGCTTAACTGTAAATAATGTCAAATATAAGAATACCATAGATCTTATTTCAAGAATGATTCATACAAAAAGAAGGGAAGGTTGTCACTATCTTTAATCATTAAAATTATACTGTGAGTATTTATATTAAGAATTAAGGTAATTTAATTCATTGATATTTTTAAATATAAAAAAATTATTATGATGTTTCAAAGACAGTTTAACTAGTTGAAATTATTAATCTTTTCAAATATTTAAATTGTTCAAATTACTATAAAGTTAATAATTATTATTACTATTAAATATTAATATTAACATATTCACATATCACATTTGACTGCAATAACATAGCAAAGTAATTTTAATCAGGGCTGCTGTGTGGTTAAGAAGTAACTTTGTGCAATTTAAATTCTAGCATTTCCCATTCCATGAAATAAAATTTGTAAAATAAAACAAAATGAATTCTATAATTAAAAGTAATGATTATTTATACTTCTATACTTTTATTTACATATTAATTCACCTATCTTTGGTCACAACAAAATAATTTCAAGAGATTTTCTCTCTACAGGGGAATTGAATATAATATGATTCTGAAAAGTTGTGATCAGACGTATCTTTAGGAAAATTTTTATTAACTATTTGACTAATACTATTCTCAACTATTTTATCTGATATAGATATATAATTTTATGTATGCAATTCTGCTTCTAATTTACTTATTTTTATGACCCATGCATCCATTAGGTTTACTAAAAAGATAATAAGATTTAACATGTCAATTAAATTTTAAAAATAAGTCTTGTTTGTCTCAAACCTATTAGTTATTTTTTTGTTCAATTCAGCATTTTTTATGCATAACTTGTTATAATTTCTACTAATAATTATAGTCATTCAATAAGAACATATTTATATTATTATTTAATTTTAAATGTGCTTACTATTTGATTATTAATAACAATCATATTGCATATACTGTACTTTAATATATACATATTACACAATCTGTCATTTTAAATTTTCATACTTATATTGTCTACTCAATACATTTTTAGAAGTCATTAGAAGACATTTATATTTTATTTTAGTGTTAAGTTGTGATATTACTTTCCACTAAATGACATTAATTGCTATAATAACATTATAATAAAATGTGTTAACGGTTAAATGTTTTGATGTATAATATCTTTTTTGAAATTGTGTTTTTTACTATTTTTCCCCTGAATCTGAACTACTTGCAATCAAAAACACAAATTTTTAAATATAGTTGGATAATATTAGAGATCAGTTATGAGTTTTTTTTTTAAGTAACAACCCTTTACAATTCAAATCCAAGAAAAAGCAGATTAGTAAAACATGTGAAAAAAATAATGTCAGTATAAAAAAAAAGATAATATTAATATTAAAAAAATAACATCAGTATTAAAACAAAAATTATCAATATATCACCAGGATTAGTCCCATCCATCTCATATATAATATACTGGTATTTATAAGAAAATGAATAAATGTACTTACTATGTTGTTCAATTTACTTAAAAATTATTGCAATCATTATGAGACAATATTTTTAAGTATGGTTATTTTTTAATAAATTATTAATAGTAATATATCGTTTTTAAATAAAAATGATTTGGAAATTTAAACATTTTCATTTTCATATTAATTTTGTTAATTATTGTAGTGGCATGGTGATCAGTTTATTTGATTTAGTGCATGTTATAGTATATAATATGTAGTTTATTTTAAGCAATTGTCACAAGACTAAATAAAAAAAGGTAATCCTCTTATATTTAAATAAAAAATAATTACAACCAGTATGTAGTTTTAACAATAAAGTGATGACAAATCTAAACATTTTTATTTATATACAAATTTTATTAGTTATTGCAGCAACATTGTGAACAGTCAGTTAGAGTATGGAGTATATTTTAAACAATTGTCACTAATCTAACTAAAAAAATAATTCTCTTATATTAAATAAAAAATATTTATGATCAGAATGTATTTTTTAACAATGAAGTATTTCAGAAATCTAACCATTTTTATTTATATATAAATTTTATTAGGTACTGCAGCCACAAGACAGCCAGTCTGTTCAGTTTAACACAATGACAAAAAATATAATATGTAATATATTCTGAGCAATTGTCACTAGACTAAATAAAAAAGTAATCTTATATTTAAATAAAAAATATTTACAATCAAAACATGTTTCTAATAATGAAATAATTTGAACATCTAAACATTTTCATTTACATATAATTTTTATTAGCTATCATGATACCCCCATTGATGTAGTGCTTTCATGCCCTTCACAACCTGTGAACCCACATGTGGCAGCCCTAGTTTTAATATAAAATTAGTAAACAAAAATTATAGCAACTTTTTATTATTTTTAAAATAGTAAAATATTATAGTGTAAATATTTTAATGCAGGTGTTTTTATGCTGATAATTCTGTACACGTATCAGTATTATAATATCTGCAAGCAGGTTTTATAACATTGTATTGTAATATTTACTGAGGCTATAACCTCGATAATATGCGTATAAAATGCGATAGTAGGGACCTTTACAGATGTTTTAACCACAAGCTGTAGAGGTCCTTACTATCGCATTTTATACGCATATTATCGAGGTTATAGCCTCAGTAAATATTACTTACGTAATCAATGTGCGTTTAATAAATTTATAATTACAACATTGTATTGTATTTTATTTGTTAATTATTTGTATTAGATCTATTGTTATTTCCTGATCGGATATTTTGTATACATGTAAAATAGCCATTTTAAAGCTAAACATTAAACAAAAGTGGAAAACTAATCAAATCCTCACCACTCTGAAAGTGGAGAGACTCGAAAATACTGCCTTTACATTCATTGTTTTTTTAATGATGGATTGTCGCAAAGTCTTTCTCCTCAATAACCTTTTTATCTGTGTTATACACATTCATATATAAATTAATACTAATAAGGATTAGTTATATGCGCACACTATCTTATATATAACATATTTTTTTATTTTATAGAAGTCTACGTAGCTTGTAAACTACAAATTGAAGATTAGTGATTAGTCAGTAATAGAGATTATCTTTATCAGTATTCACGTATGTATATAATATCTGGTGAGATTGTTTATCAAAGTATGGATTTTATTTTTTAATATTATATTGTCAGAATAAAATAAATCGAATTAAAATTTAAATATATGATTTTTTTAACTGCACATGAAAACATATTCAGGAATTATGAAAAAACATTGAATAAATTTTATTAAATTTAAAAGTAATATCACTTTACTTTATATTTATAAATCTAGTTAATGAAAGTTTTATTAAATAAATTTCTATTAAAAAGTCGACAAGATCTTTAGTAAATAAAACAGCGAAAATTTTAAAAATATATATCTAAGTTCAATGCATAAATAGATCAAAAAGGAAGAAATATAAAAGTATAAACTTCACTGAATGTTTTATTAATAAATACACTTTCAAAAATAATGTAAGTAATACATTAAAACATTAAAACATTGCCATTATTTATGTATTTTTGCGAGGAAAAAAAAGCGAAAACTAATTTTACAAATGCGTTAGTATTTTGAAATCGTAAAACAGAATATAGATATTGCTTTATCTAAATATTGCTGAGATAGTTTATGAAAAAAGAAATATGACAAGAAAAAAATTGAAAAAGTTTGTTTTACAACACAAAATGATCAGAGAGTCAACAGTGTTTTTGAAACGGTTGTTTTAAATCTACATTTAGTTCTATTTTCTTATTTTCATCTGATAACTTTGCAACATTTTTTTTGAATCCATCATCTGTCAATCTAGATCACTTAAATTACCTCCTTAAATTTTATTTCTTTAGCTTTTGATGTTAATCTACAAAATCCTTCTTGTGAAATTGCTTATTATAAAAGTTTTGGAGAAATGGAATCACTCTGTTATATATCCATCAACTACCAATATGTATGTAATCTAATCACTACTGTTTCATTTTGAAACTTTTCTTAAAAATATGGCAATTTGCTGAATCAATATCTTAATGCTATTAATCATTGGGAAAATGCTTATAGAATTAAATGCCTATTCATAAACTATAAATCTAATGTAAGGATTATTTGAATGTGATTCACTATTCCAAAATTACTTTTAAATCTAGCTTATTCTTTTGGTTGGTTTGAATCCCAGCACTCACTATAGATGACTCATAATTATTTTGATAAAGATTTTGTAAAGAACTGTTAGAAGACTGAAAGATCTGTAATTTTTAATATTTTTTTTTAAAATATCAATGCTTTGAATCAACTGATACATATTTATCATAGAGATATTTAGCATACAGTTTTGCTATCAATTGTTTTATCATCTGCTTCTTTTAAGATGTCAATACTATCCATTATTTCCTAAAATTTTCCCCTTCTTTATAGATTTTACTGCAAGTCTCAACACTTTATTTAAAATATTTTCAATTAAGAAAATATAGTATTTGTAGTTGTTTTTGATCTTTATTAATATATATATATATATATATATATATATATATTAATAAAGATCAAAAACATATATATATATATATATATATAATGTTTATATATATATATATATATATATATATATATAAACATTACAAGCATAAAGCTAAACTAGTCAATATAAAATCAAAACTACCCCAAATCTAAAATTAAACCAGACCAGCATAAAAATAATATTAAAACACAACCTAAGGTTTCACTGCTACAAGCAGACTTCTCAAGTGTAAAGAACTACAAAAAACCACACATTATATATACTATTAAAAACTACCCACAAATCCATTCACTTCCCATCCACCCTTAATATTAAAAGAACTTTTAAATAAGTTAATTGCTTCAGAATAATAAATTTTCAATAATAAAGACTCTTTAATTCTTCTTTTGATTTCATTTCTCTCAAAGAAGACAACCTTAGCTTCATCACTTGATGAAGCTAAGGTTGTCTTCTTTGAGAGAAATGAAATCAAAAGAAGAATTAAAGAGTCTTTATTATTGAAAATTTATTATTCTGAAGCAATTAACTTATTTAAGAGTTCTTTTAATATTAAGGGTGGATGGGAAGTGAATGGATTTGTGGGTAGTTTTTAATAGTATATATAATGTGTGGTTTTTTGTAGTTCTTTACACTTGAGAAGTCTGCTTGTAGCAGTGAAACCTTAGGTTGTGTTTTAATATTATTTTTATGCTGGTCTGGTTTAATTTTAGATTTGGGGTAGTTTTGATTTGATATATATATATATATATATATATATATATATATATATATATATATATATATATATATATATATATATATATATATATATATATAATATATATATATATATATATATATATATATATATAAACTTTACAAGCATAAAGCTAAACTAGTCAATATATAATTAAAATTACCCCAAATCCAAAATTCAACTAGCATAAAAATAATATTAAAACACAACCAAAGGTCTCACTGCTACAAGCAGACTTCTCAAGTGTAAAGAACTACAAAACTATACAATATATATAATATTAACCATTACCCACAAATCCATTCACTTCCCATCCACTCTTAATATTAAAAGAACTCTTAAATAAGTTAATTGCTTCAGAATAATAAATTTTCAATAATAAAGATTCTTTAATTCTTCTTTTGATTTCATTTCTCTCAAAGAAGACACTGTTAATTTTGAAGAAGATAATAGTGTCTTCTTTGAGAGAAATGAAATCAAAAGAAGAATTAAAGAATCTTTATTATTGAAAATTTATTATTCTGAAGCAATTAACTTATTTAAAAGATTTTTTAATATTAAGGGTGGATGGGAAGTGAATGGATTTGTGGGTAATAGTTAATATTATATATATTGTATAGTTTTTGTAGTTCTTTACACTTGAGAAGTCTGTTGTAGCAGTGAAACCTTTGATTGTGTTTTAATATTATTTTTATGCTGGTCTAGTTGAATTTTGGATTTGGGGTAATTTTAATTATATATATATATATATTGTAACAAAACATTTTGTTACGCTCTTAAATTTTATGAGATTGCAATGTACAGTGGCCATTCGAGGGCGCCACTAAACATTTCTGCCTAGACTGTATTATAAAAAATTTTTATAATAACGGTTAATTTATTTACGACCGGAATCACCAAATGCAAACCTTAAAATTATTTTCTTTTTAACGCACCAAAAGACTACAAAATGAAAGATAAGAATTAATTATAATAACTAAAAAAGAAACAAAACAGATCGACGCTTAAATATTGTTGAAATATTTATTATACCTTTATTCTATTTGTTGGTTATTCCCTTCCCTTGCATTTGTCAAATCAACCCCCCCCCAACCTTATTTTCTTTCTAATCAAGATTTAACATGTATCAATATCGAAGGAACATGCACTGTCACTTTACCAATTATACAATATTTTATCAAATATCATGGTATATCTCTATGAGTGAACTCAGGGGCGACTTACTATAAGAGTGCGTTTGTTAAAAATAAACGCACTCAAACCTCCTCTTTCTAATGTTAAATCTTTTACTTGTCCTTAGATTGAATATACAATTTTTCTTATCCCTATCTATACATTATAAGAACAAAAATCATAGAAACTAAAGGTAAGTTTAATTAATAGGCCGTAACCAAAAAAAAATAAAATAATAAAAAAAAAATATGTGGGTTAATTTAAATTAAACATTTCAAAATACAGCAAAACTCTCCATATAGTAGTGCCATTTTGTGCTAACAAGAGCAATCAATGGATTCCAGAAGGCTTGTGCTGTTTAGTGGTTTAACACCAATCCTGCCTAATAGGATAGTGGTGGCTATGGTTGTTAAAGAGCCAAAGACACCAAAATGTATGGGTACTGAATTGAGTTCAGACCCATATGACTATATAAGCTATTGAGCTTGGATTGAAAATATTAATAGTGTTTTCAATTTCATTTTCATAGTTTTGTAGTTAAATAGAGTTAAAAGGTGGGTGCTGGAGGCTTGCATTAGATCCTAAGATCTAGGTGCAGTGCTCTCAGATCCAAGGCTCCTCACTGATGAAGGCCACAAGCCAGAAACTAGTCTGGGGATATTGGATGAGTAGGCACTAGATAGGGATTTAATGCACAAGCCTTCTGGCATCCATTGATTGCTCTTGTTAACACAAGATGGCACTACTATATGGAGAGTTTTGCTGTATTTTGAATTGTTTAATAACAATTATTGTGCTAGTATGAGATAGTGATCATGTGATGTTTAGTGGTTTAACACCAATCCTGCCTAATAGGATAGTGGTGGCTATGGTTGTTAAAGAGCCAAAGACACCAAAATGTATGCGTACTGAATTGAGTTCAGACCCATATGACTATATAAGCTATTGAGCTTGGATTGAAAATATTAATAGTGTTTTCAATTTCATTCTCATAGTTTTGTAGTTAAATAGAGTTAAAAGGTGGGTTCTGGAGGGTTGCATTAGATCCTAAGATCTAAGTGCAGTGCTCTAAGATCCAAGGTTCCTCACTGATGAAGTCCACAAGCCAGAAACTAGTCTGGGGATATTGGATGAGTAGGCACTGGATAGGGATTTTATGCACAAGCCTTCTGACATCCATCGATTGCTCTTGTTAGCACAAGATGGCACTACTATATGGAGAGTTTTGCTGTATTTTGAATTGTTTAATAACAATTATTGTGCTAGTATGAGATAGTGATCTTGTGATGTTTAGTTAATTTAAATTAGTAAGTACATCTACTTAAAGACTATATCCCTCCCTTTCTATTGCTGAAACTTTGAGATATTTGAAGTAAAGGCTTTTATTTCTTTTTTTTTAAATTCTATTACGCAAATGTCTCTTGAAATTATAACAAAAAAAAAGTTTATTTACCCTGATCGATCAGTGTAGATCATGTGTGGGTGGAAAGGAAAGTCCGTAATTATAGTTTTTTCTTCCAAAGTCTCAGTTCACACCTTTAATATTCTCTTCTTTTATTTTATATTTTATTTTAAAATTCCAAAGAAACATTCCAATTGATCAGCATAATAGATAGCATAAAACTACCTTCACTGTCAAAGTCCCAACAATAGAACTAATTGCTTTCTCTTACTTTCTATCTTTATGAATTTTTTTTAAAGACTAAACAAAAGACAAACTTTTATCAATAAGCAAGATCTCGATCTAATTTATTTTAACTTCTTAAATCCCCATTTTAAAACTAAGTGTTAATTTATTTATTTTTAATTATGTATTATAAAACGATATTTATATTTTAACAAAATATATATGTGCATGTTTATTTATTTCTAATAAAATAAGTTTATTACAATGTATATATTTTATTTTTACAAAATGTGTTTGTATATATATGTATGATTATGAGCTGGCAGAAAAATACCAGCTCAATATATATATATATATATATATGATGTTGGTCTTTTGATAACAGTTTTGTTCTTTCATCTTTTTAAACAAATAACTTTTTTCCCAATACCAAGATGTTATTTTACATTTTTGAAGCTTTTATTACCTGCTATAGCTTTTCTTTCCAATTCACAATTATACTATCTTACATCATTATTAGCTGTTTTTGTATAATTTTATAGAGTTACAGATAGTGAATTATTTTTGATAAATCATTTTAAAATAATTTCATATTCTTTCTTTTGTCGTATATCTTTTGTCTTATGTAAAAATTTACTGATGAATTGGTTTTCTTGTGTCATTCATCTTACATGCAGTTCTTTGTAGAGTATCAGTTATCTTGTCCTTGATATCAATTAATTGTAAACCATTTTCAATGTCAGTTGACATTTTATAATGATTAGCAAGTTCTAATTTAAATTCATTGGAATATTTCTGAAGCTTATGAATATCAATATTCAAATTGACTTTTTTTAACAGTTTCTGTATCTTTAGTTTTGACCACTACCTACATTGAATCTATTAAATATTTTACAATCTTAAAATACTTATTTATTATTAGTCAAAATATAATCTAATTCTGCTGTAACTTCATTTGAATGTTTCCATTTATATTAACACTGTTTTTTATTAAAGAAGGAATTCTCATATAGAATATTTGTGTTTGGCACATTCCATGATTTAATGTTTCTGTCACTATATTGAAATTTATACACATCACATTTATTTTTCAACCATTTTTTAATTCTAGCATTAAAATCTCCCATGAAAACTTCAATATATTATTTGCCATGATGAAAAGCATATTGTATATATATTTAAAATTCCGTTACTCCTGCATCACAATAAAAACTGTATTTGATATCTTTCAATAAGTTTAAAAAGTAATTATTCCACTCGGTCAGATATCCTATTAATCACCACAATGTTATTTTTAATTTTTTATATAAATCAATAACACATCATCTATCCTTTTAATATTTGTGTCATTGTCAAAAATTCATGCCACATTTCATAAAAATTATCTCTTCATCTTTTTCCTAACTTCACAAAGTTCAAAATATATCAATATCCATTTTTTTCTTCCAATTCATGTAATCTTTTCTACTCAAAGTGACTAGCAGATATAGGTATTTAAATAAAAGATACTCATAAACAACCTAGACATGCAATAATAGTATTCTTGGCACCTTTGCTTTTATACATTATCTTTTATAACTACAGTCCCCTGGAAAGTTTTACTTATCATGTTTGTAAATGTCTATTTTAAAAAAGTTAATTTATACAAGCACATTTTTTTTTGCCCTCAAGAAAACTCATTTAATGTTTCAGTAAAAAAATTATCAGGCAACTGAGAGAAAAGATTAGGGTATTTATTTATTATAAATTTAGAGTACATTCAAATATCAGCCTTTTAAGCTAATTGTGCATACACTTTGCGAGTGTTAATAATAAATGAATACTTTCTCACCAATACAAGATATAGTATTTATGCAGGAATAAAAGGAATCCTCTTATTCCTATGACTATGCTTGTATTGGTGAGAAAGTATCCATTTATTATTAACACTCGCAAAGTGTATGCACAATTAGCTTAAAAGGCTGATATTTGAATGTATACAATTGTAAACATACGCTATATTAAATAAATGCTTATAAATTTAGTGGTAAAATGCTAATAAATTAATAATGCTGGTTGATGAAATTTGGTAAGCATCCTATCCATATTCATTTACTATATGAATAATTAAACTGTACAAACAACTAAAATGACAAAAATGTTCTGAGTGAATATTAGAAATTTGCCCTGTTAGTTCCTTTAAGGCCCCAAAAATAAATCAAAAAATGTTCTTTCAGTTATCAGCAAACTCCTTTCTACAGCCAGTTTTTATATATAGGTATAAAATATTCTTTAAAAAATAATATAAAAGATTAACAATAGAAAGACCTTTAATATTGGTTATATATATTGTAACCTGATGGTCCAACATACCCCTATTTTGTTTGATTTTATTTCCTGGTGAACATATTGCAGGAAGGAACTATCAATTTGCATTCCCCAATGCTGATATCACCCACCTACAACAATATTTTCTGATCATCAGAAGATGTAGCACCATAGAGACTAGAAACATTTAGAAAATTATGTGTTTCATTTCTCAAACAGTGCCAGATTAAGCATCAACAATTGTGGATTAGTGAGATCCCTTCTTGGTGTAATACACATTTATTGAACATGTGGGTTTTTAAATAATATGTTTTCCAATTTTGGGGCTTTTTTCATCCTTCCCCCATCCTGAAAAATATGGTGCTTTGTGCCATCATTATTTATTAACATTCATATTTTATAAGTTATAATCTTTTGGAATATAGTATAATTTGTGTTTTAGAAGTTATAATCTTTTAGTATTTGGAAATTGTTCGCATCATTTATCAAACTTTTAATAACATTCATATTTTAGAAGTTATAAATATTTAATATAAGCTAGTAAAAATAACATGCTTTATTTTACATGGGCATATAGTATAATTAATATTTTAGAAGTTATATAATCTTTAAGTATTTAGAAATTGTAAGTTTGATTTGAAATATTGATGTAAATTGTGATAAGGAATAGTGATAAGTAGATTGCTTAATAAAGTAGCAAATGTAAATTTGATTTTTTAAAGATTGACGTAAATTTTGATAACGACTGTTAATTAAAAATATTTGTGAACCTTTTTAGTCATGTGATTAGATAAGTATAATGTTACGAAAATTGTATTTTAGTTTTATAATTATTGCTTAAAATTGTTTTATTATAATTATTATTGATGAAAACTATGAAAATTGAATTTAATTTTTTAATCACATGATTAGATTTTTTACAACTGTATAAAAATTGTTTTTTTATTATTATTGATGAAAATGGCAATTTTGTAACAAATGGCCAGATCACAACAATATGTAGATTGATTGATGTCATTTATTACTTGGATGTGTCAGCCTGGATTTTGGGCAGTTCTTATAATTCAAAATGGCCATAAACACAACCAAATCAGTCCCAAAATTTATATCCTGGTAAAATTATATACAAAGAAGAAAAAAAAAACATGCAACATCCATCAAGATTGGTATAATATTTGATGAGGTATAATGACACAAACAAACAATTAAATGTTCACTTTTATCCAGTAATTTAAATATAGATATCAATAATAAATTTTACAAATATACAACAAATACACTAATTTTGAATTTACAGATTGTCAATTAATCACCAAACAATTTTGCAACAAATTAAATTCTGGTAATAGAAAATATAAAAGTAGAAGAACAATAAGTTTTATTATATTCTTTTAATAAGACAAATGAATATCAACAAAAATGTAAAAATAATTTAGGAACCCATTTTTTTAGATTAGCCATGAAATAGAGTGTTTTTAGGTGTTGTGAGTATGCTAAAATTTAGAGTTTTATTAATTATTCAATCTTGTAATTGATGGCTGTAGAGAAGGATGAAAATAACTGCTCTTGAAGTACATGAATAATTATGAGTTACATATTAATATTGTTAGTATTAACTTTCTTAGCTTTACAATTGTTGTAAAATTTTAAAGTCTTAACTATATAAAACTGGAATGTTGATTTATCTATATGATTATGCAAGCAAGTTAGATTTGGTTCAAAACCTTCAGGTTATTTATTTTAGAATTTTAGCTTGAATAATATAAATGATTAAATATGGCATCTAGATATAATAAAGCATCACTTTAACTTTGAATTTTAGTTTTATACATGAAGACAAAAGTCGGAAATGAGTCTGGATATGGAAATTTTGCAGCAATATGTTATTTTATGTCCACTGATTGCTCATTCTTACAATAAATGCCCGTAGCATAGAATGGAAACAACTGCTTTTCAAAGTATATAAAAAGTTTTTGTGAAATTTTCAGTGAAATAAATCATATATGATCATTATCAAGAGTTAATATTTTTTGATAAAATATAAGTGTGATAAAAATGCAGACAAATAAAACAATATATAATACATATATTAATAAATTATATACCACTATCATAAAAATATATTGTAGTAATCCTGCTTTTTGCTCTCTCTTATTTTTTTGAATATACCAGTTGTCTTTAATAAGGGTACTCTGCATAAAATTTTTATTGTTTTTTAAAATATTATTAATATTTTTTCGAAATATAAAACAGATAATATTGTGTTAAATTTATTATATTTCAATGATAGAAATTATTAAACCTCTTCTTTTTTTAAGATGATTAATAATATATGTTATTCATTTTTAGCTTTTTATATTTTTATTGTTATTATCTTTAAATGTTTTTTTGGTTAATTATCTTATTTCTTTTGTTAAAAATAATTATTTATTTTATTTTATTTATCTATAATTAAATTTACTTTTTACAAATTTGATTTAACTATTAATCTTGTAAATAAATAACCACATTTATCAACATTTATCAAGCTTAATTATCTATGTTTTTAACTAAATTTATCTTTTTTTGTTTTATAATTTGCCTAAGTCTATTTAGTAAATTTAACATATTCCTGACATTTTATTATTTATTTACCTCAAAATACCTGTATTTTTATTTTCATACAAAATTTAATTAACTAAAATTTAATTATATATATAATAAATATACATTTCTGAGCATTTATTTAATTTGTTTTTCTCTTTATATATATATATATATATATATATATATAAAATATATAGGTATATAGTATATATATATATATATATATATATATATATATATATACTGTAACCTTATATTTTAGTATAAATATAGAGATTGATATAACTGATATAAAAATTTCTCTGTCTTATTCTTGGTTATTTGATGGCCTTGGTTTGCATTTTGAACAGACTATTTACTTGCATTCAAGATAATTTATTGGTGAGAATAAGTAATATTTTGCCTTGCTTATTGCCTGTATTATTTTAATATATTTAAAATTGTTTTTTCCATCCACTGATTTGGATCAAATATGTTTAGCTTATAAAAAATTAACAGCTCACATTAAGTTTAGTAAAATGTGATTAAAAATAATAATAATTCTTATTTATTTAAAATAATCTTAGGAATTATTTTCATTCAATTCCAAAACCATTTTTTTAAGTAATTTTTAATTATTAGATAAAAATATAATAAATTCACATGTGTGTTTCATAGAAAGCATTTTGTGCAGCGTTCCTGTTTTAGAAAAAGAAAAAAAATGGTGTAAGAATAAAATGTATTCAAAATATGTTAATCATATTTTTTTAAAAATAATTAATAAGCAAATAGATTAATCAAAAATTTTCCTACAAACTTAAACATAAAATTATGATACTTAATAATAGTATGAGTTGCTAGACTTAAAGGATCTGTTCAAACCATCCAGCCAAGTGAATCAAATCGCTAATAATTTTCTCAATATTTATATTTAAAAATATGTCAGAACTCTCAGATTTAAAAGTAGAATTAATTGCAGAAGTTCAGTATGTTTTGAAATATTTTACTGCATACAAATTGGCAACATTAAATAAATATTTTAATTGCAAAAGCTTTTCAGATATGAAAACTTTATTTTTAAAAAAGAAGAGGTTTAAAATCAAATTTAAATGTTAAAGTTTATTGAAATGCTGGTTTAATATTTCTGCTTATCATTTAAAATAATAAAGCATTGATTATTTTATCTAAATGTATACTGCCAGTAATGTATTTGCTATTTAATTTGTTTACTATTTGAATAATGGTAACAGTCTTCAAATAATTAACTAAAACTACTTTCTGATTTTTATTGTCAATTTTGAATTATTAAATTATTTTGTTTTAATTATTATTCCTAAATTTAAATGTGGATAAATAAATTAATATAGCCGGATTTCATAAATTTGGAACAATTTTATATAAAAATATAGAATTTAATAACTTATGAAGAACATTTTCATTTAAACTCTACATGTCATGCTTTTGGGATTGTCTCATATTCATGAAGCCACGTAAAAATTCATTAATTTAAAAGTGCTCATAATAACTAGAATGAACAGATATAATCACATCTATGGAATTCGGCTATAATTTCTAATTATTAATTTATGTAATGTGTACTTATTGCTCAAGACGTTTTTACATTGATTTCACGAATCATATTTAGTATTCTAAAAATGTTGTACACTTTAACTTATGTATTTAAGTAAAAATGAATTGATTTTAATTTTATTATTATATGAACTTATATGTGAAGTTCATGACTTATATTCAAGTGAATAGTCCTTGCAAAAAAAAACTTGAGAATTAATAATAAATTTATGGTGCGTGTCAAGCTCTCATGAAGTGTCTTATAAGTCTTTCCAGATTCTATTCCTATACTCACGTCACTTATATTACATTGTTACTATGTTTATATTTTAAGCAAGATAATTCAGTATATTAGTTGTCCTTATTATTGAACACTTTTCATTATGTATGAACCCACATCTGCTAAATTGCTGGTGTTTTCTGAATTGTTAGAATAATTGAGGAGGATGATTTTTGAACTTTAAATATGAAGTAAATATTAGTATTGCTTTACAATGTTAAATAGCATTAATCTGTGCTGGTGATTAATCCACAGATTAATTATTTGCCACTTTCTGTATTTTAGACTCATTCCTGTGCTGGTGGTTAATCTGCAGAATTGTGTAATTATATTTGTTGTTTTATGGTAGTGTATAAACCCACAGGTCACTCAGTGTTGTATGATTCCTATGTGTAGATGAATGCATCCACAGGAATATCATTTTACTTCATAAATGTAAGTTTGGGCAAAGTATTTTGTATTATTATGCTAAAATCATTTTTTTCCATTTATAAGTCAACTTATAAGTTGAGTTATAAAGTGTAACAGGGTATTTTATTTAAATTATCTTCATGATGATTAACTGTTTGTTAATTAATATTTAATCTGAACTGAAGTTTGAATTTTCATTTTGCTTTAGCTTTGCATATTAGCTAATTCCTGCAAATATAATATTATTTATTATATTATTATAGGTCTATAGTATAGATTTATTGGTTCTGGAACTGACACATTGGATATTTCATGATTTGATGTTAAATTTTAGTATAGTTTTCTCAAGGCATAAATTAAATCAAATGATAATAAAATGTATGATTAGGCTTTTATAAACTGTGCCTATGATATATTTAGTGAAATGAGCAAATGGAATGATATTTTATTTATTTATTTTATTTATTTGTTTATTTATGTATTTATTTATTATATTAAACATCCTACATCAATTATTTGTTAATCATAAAATTGTAAATAAATGTTGATTTATAATTAAATTTACTGTGCCATTGCTATTTGTCATTCATAAAACCAGAAATCATATATTTTGAATAGAGCATACATTGGAGTACATACTGTTGTTAGCATGATATAAGAGTTTTAGTAATACTCTGAGAAAACATTTGAATGCTTTTGTCCTCGGTAGTTTATGATATATAAGGTACAATAAAATCCCATTTGCCTTTTCCATCATTTTAGTTTTGCGTTGTTGATTCTAGTACATGATACAAAATTGATTAATTTTATAAACTTATAAACAGAGTTACCAAGTAATGATATGATTGAATTTATTTGCTTAATGTTATAATTGTCATTCATCAATATAACAAGAGTCTCACTGTTATTTATTAAATTATAAACTTAAGTTTATAAGAAAAGAACCCAAGTTTTCCATGCTTATTTATTATTGCAAAGCTCATACCTAGACTAGCATTTGTATTAAAAATCATATATGTCATTTTAAAATTCATAATCCTTAATAGTTTCACAAAATTATACCATCTTGTCTATGGTTGTCCAAAAGATCTCATGCAATGAAAAATCGCAAATTAAGTTTTGAAGAATAATAAAATTACATACTTAAAATTTGTCTAATATATTTTCATATACTACTATGATAGGACTTTGTGGTATACCCTGGCTGTGACCAGATTAGATCATAACAATTTCATGTTATATCATTAATTTTGTTTGTTGTCATATGCTCCAGATTTCAGTTATAGTCTTTGGTGCACAATGTAGATGGCACAATATGCTTTTGGTTATAGTTATTGGTACCACAATGATTGGGGCATTCAGTTACAAGATTGTTGGGTATAGTTCTTGGCTGCCCAATGATTAGGGCCATTGGTTACAAAGAATTCTATTACAATATATTGTGGCGGTCAAAATATGTTTATCCATCTAACGTAAGCTGGAACTCACAAAATGTACTTCAAATCCAGTCAAGCCCAAGATTTAGGGTAGGTACAAGCCTGGATTCGAACCCACTCTCTAAGCCCCAAATCAAACACCTAATGGATAACATAATAGTGATGGCCCATGAGAATTAATCTTAATCTGGCTGACTAGCAAAGCTGAGCAAAACAATGAGACATCTATTAACTATGACTACATTAAAATATACAGAAGCATGGCTGTAATATGTGGAAGTGGAGAAAAAAAAGGAATTCGAACTACTCAAATAAGTTAGACAATAAAATATAGTTTAATATAATGAAAAATTATTTATATACATTTATAAATTAAATACCTTAGTATGTGCGTGAATGAGCAAGCGGTAGATGATTACATAGTGTCATTCATGCTATTATTTCTCATATGCTCTTTATTAGTTAAATATATATTACAAATAAACACACATCTTTGGTGGGTCCAATATTAAAATGCCAATCGAATATTAGAAAGAATTATGATAATACTGCCATTAACGCTTTGATTGACAGTTCAGAAACGTGGTGACTAACATATGATTGAGGGGAGCATTCTGAAATTCATTATACATATGATATAAATTATTTTCACACCATTGAGGTTGTGAAAATAAACAAAAGACATTTGAAAAATTATACTTAAAACTATGACAAAAATATTTATTGAAAAATTATTTAAACAATAGTAAGACGAACGCTTTATTTTCCCCAAGGCATATAGATACTCTTAAATAGATATATATATCATGATGGTGAGATTGTATATGATTGAAATAAACTTAATTAATAAATAGAAGTAATTGGCATTTATATATATATATATATATATATATATATATATATATATATATATATATATATATATATATATATATATATATATATATATATATATATAAAAAACAAAGCTTAATTTTAATATTAGAGCATTAAAACTGG
Source organism: Epiperipatus broadwayi (assembly GCA_028023455.1). Lineage (NCBI taxonomy): Eukaryota > Metazoa > Onychophora > Udeonychophora > Euonychophora > Peripatidae > Epiperipatus > Epiperipatus broadwayi. The sequence goes on along the minus strand of JAQFVV010013063.1, from coordinate 208,570 downwards.
GTCATGAAGCAAAAGAAATAATAATAATAATACGAAGAAGTTAGCGGTGCTGACATAATAGCCTAAAATAATTAAGAGGAAAAAGGTTGTGCTTCCGGATGAAAAATGAAATCTCACACTTCCTTCTTGGGTAGTGCTTAGAGAAAAGTGGATAGGCATGGTGTGGCCCAGACTTTTGCTGGTATAACTGACATGAGAGGCCTTTTATCTATGAAGTGTATATGCATAGTGTTTGCCAAACTTATGGGATCGCTGCCAGAGGCTTTTGATACGAAGAAAGAATATGCATAGCGTGTGCCAAACTTACGGGATCACCGCCAGAGGCATTTTTATATGAAGACTTGAGAAAAAATCTATGGGTTCAAACTCATTGTAACCCCCAGATTAAGAAGCATGTATATATAGAACGAAGATAGGCTATATGACAGAAATGCAGTACGAATGAATATCTCCAATGACATGAGATAAGTTTTACTGCCTTAAAAATAAATGACCCTTGTTTGAATACTATAATACACCATGCAATTATAATATATATATATATATATATATATATATATATATATATATATATATATATATAGAGAGAGAGAGAGAGAGAGAGAATATTTCATTTAATAAAATATACGTTAAGATTTTATTTAGCAAAAGGAACATTAAGATTTAGATTTCAAATTAATAAAATATACGTTAAGATTTGATTTAGTAAAAAAAACATTAAGATTTCCCCCCATCCTTTTTTTGATATTTAAAATAAATCAATCCCACTTTCGTTGATTTTACAATCACTGAAATATTTAAATACAAGATTTGAAATTTTAAGAGTATGGAAACTATAACACTGGCAGTTATAGAAAATAATTAATGGGTCACTCTTTCAGAATTGAATAAAAACAAAACATTTTAAAAGATTTCAAAGCGTTAATTAGCTTAAGTTCTGGATTTACACAGGGTAGAAAATCCAGAATTAAACAAATATATTTTTATAATAAATAAAATGTTTGCATGTAAAACAATCTGGCAAGTGTATTAATTAACAATACATTATATTGTAAGGGGATGTTAATAAACTTGATTCATGAAGGCTTACTATAAAAAAAAAAGGATTTTTAGAAAATTCAATTCGTCAGATTGTTTTAGATTGACATATTAATAAGCAAGCAGATATATAATCAAATAATATATATATATATATATATATATATATATATATATATATATATATATATATATATATATATGACTGCACCAAAATTAAAAAGTTAAGAGCATATGAGATAGGATTAGATATAAAGAAATTATTTGAGAGCAAAATTACATTCACAGATATATATATATATATATAAGGCAAAGTTAAAGAATACATGAGAAGAGATCTTGATAGATTATTTAGACTAAATTGACTATTAGGTGGTGGCTTGGAAATTTACCTTGCAATTTTAAGAATCCATTTTAAAGCATGGCACGTGCATGGCGAATTGCAGATCGAAATGAATTCTTCTTAATGACAGCAAGTTTCTATGGGCATTATTAAAGTTCTCCATCAGGCCTTTACTTCACTTGAAGGTAGCAGAATATTATGGCAGTGGAAACGACCCACAAAGGTCAGGAAATGATGGATTTACTACTACATCATTTTAAGTTTCACTGCGATGTTAACAATCATTTCACTAGAGTAGCTAATCTCTTTCAATAGTAGTTAATCTCCTCTGTGATTCAAAATTCAGTCATTTTATACTTTTCCTTTTATCAGTTGTTTTTGAAGATGAAACAGTAAGATAACATCCAAAAATAAATTCAATTCTATTTCAGATTAGAAATAGATTTAACATGTTTTTAACAAAAGTATATCTAATCTTAATCCCATTTTAAGTAAAACCTTTAATTAAAAAATACCTACCCCAGATTTAAACAATAGTGCTTCCAACCCCTTTAATTATTTTTAGACAAGTACTATAACATCTTCCATATTGGATTTTACAATAATTTAATAAAAAAACAAGCAATTTAAAAAGAAAAAGCCAAAGTAAGTTTTGCTCCTATATATATATATATATATATATATATATATATATATATATATATATATATATATATATATATATATATATATATATATATATATATCATATTTGAGCGCATCTATAATACTTTAATAAAAAAGAACTAATAATTAATAAAAAGAATTAATAATAATTTTTAAAACATGTTATTGAAACATTAAATTTTATAATTTAGGTGCGCATCTCAAATATATACATGAAATATATATACACGACAAAAGGAGCGGGATGGGAAATAGCGATTTGAACACAGGTTAGTTGGTAGAAACATGAAGCACAATCTTAAGCTAAGATTGACTGCTTCAATATATATATATTTTTTTTAAAATATAATATCGACTTATCGATATTTACAATATATATATATATATATATATATATATATATATAGTACAAGATATGGCATATCATACATATATACTGAGAAAAGAATGCCCAAAATGTTGGATGACAATTGTAATAGTACGTATAATACTATGTATGAAAAGATGAAATTAATATAATACAATAGTATGCTTAACTACATATGTAAAGATACACTGCCCTTAATCATAATAAAAATGTAATAGGAAATATGATTGCCCTAGCTGGTAGTGCCAATTGTAATGGTATGCCATATACATATAAAGAGAAATGAAATTGCCTCAAAAAAAAAATATAATAAATTATACTAATTCCAACCATTGAGTATAAATTACAGTAAATCAGGTTAGGATGTCTAACTTTATTTGACTAAATGACCGATTTATAAAGTTACAGATAATAAATGACCTATACTTTAATAATATGACTCATGACTGAATGTACTCTAATCATTACTTATACTGTTACTATGGCTAGCTATATGAAATAAACTTAAATACTACAGAGCATTGACTAAGGCATGTTACTGATTAATTCTCAGGGTTAGCTTAACTAACAATTTGATTATATTAAATATAAATTGGAACAAAGGGAATTTTATTGAATCAAAAATATATATTCACAAGTAAGATTACATGTAATTTAATATTTCCAGTATTGGTGGCTTGTGAAAAGAAAATTCTCTTTGTTCCAATTTAATGTAATCAAATTGTTAGTTAAGTTAACCCTGAGAATTAATCAGTAACATGCCTTAGTCAATGCTCTGTAGTAAGATTATATGTAATTTAATATTTCTATTATTGGTGGCTTGTGAAAAGATAATTAATAACTGATATACTAAAAAGAAAAAAAAGTAAAATATTAAAAAATTTCAAATAAAAACTCAAAGTCATTCTTTTATTTAAAACAAATGATATAAGTTTATTCCGAGATTGTGACTTTATATTTTTATAATAGCACACACACACACATATATATATATATATATATATATATGGAAAACAAAACTGTTTTGTTTTTCAAATGTTCTATTTTTTTTAATATAATTCAAATACAATATTTGCTGACAATACAGATAACTTGCAGTTTATATTTTACATAGGAACCATATAAAGCTGTTGTGAAATTAAATCAATAGATAAATAAATAAATTGTAGATATCTTGTTACATTAATAATTTAGGTTATAGATGTATTTCTCTAAGGTTGGATCAACATACAAAATGACACATCTATAACATAAATTATTAAGGTAACAAGATATCTACAATTCATTTATTTATCTATTGATTTAATTTCATAACAGCTTTATACAGTTCTTATGTAAAATATAAACTGCAAGTTATCTGTAATGTCAGCTTTCACTGTGTTCTATGGATCATTTGCTGGACAGAAAAGACTTGTTGAATACAAACCACTCTTCTTTTTTCACATCACTGACAAACCATTGTATTTCATGTTTTTTTTATTGCTCATAATGTGCTAGTACTGTTGGGCTTCTCATTTCCAATAAAGCCTCGCTTTTCTGCTCATAAATCATAATGAATTGATTTCATTAAAATCAAACAAGTTACATTCATCTATAATTTTAAATAATTTCTTTATTAAATATTGAAGTTATACCTAGGTATTTGTCATGCTCTTCATGAATTGCTTTATGGATGTGTGGAATGAATCACATCTTTCTTATGAAATTAGAATCATAGTTTCTTACCAAATGAAATACCTTTATTCACCTTTGTCTACTTGTTCTGGCATAGACATATATATTTCTCCCATACTTGCTTATTAATTATTGGCATATGAGCATGACTGCCATTACTTATTGTAAATTATAATTCATGCCCCAAAGCCTAATAATAAAATATATAATGCTAATCATAAACATTTAAACAAATATTTACTTCTATTAAATATTTTATATAACATACTTGGTTTGACTTTTTCCATTATTTATTAATTATTTTTAAATATTAATGCTCACTGTCTGTATTGGCAATCCAAACACACATAATATCCATAGTCATTTTATTATGTGTTAGCTAAAATCAGATCAGGGGTTTCAGAAATCATCACATCAGTTAAGCTAGTTCCTTGGCACATAGTCATGTGCTGTCAATATGTATTGTTCATTAGATTTGATCTGAGCTCATAAGTTGGGTTCAAATTCAGTTTGGTCTTGGATTTAATTCTTTGGTTTAGTTGGGTTTGAAGTCCGATTTCGAGTTTAGGTTGTGTTGGGTGGATAATGCATTAACCAGTACAATATATATTGTACCGGTCAAAATATAATAAAAATATAATAAAAATTAAAAAATAAATAAAAGTAATAAAAATGCTATTACTAATATTATTAAAAAATTTAAAAGGAATCCACAATATAATATAATTAAAAATAAAAATAATATCAAAATAAAATAGATTTCAATACCATTTATATGGGATGAGTAGGTCAAGTTTGTTAGGAGAATTTATGATGGTTTGTGTCATATTGCTTTTTTCTCAACAAATAATATAAATAGATTACTTAACAATTCAAAATTCAAACTTTATACAAAATTGTATTATATATAAATTGATATGTAATTGTGGCTCACAGTATATTGATGAATCTAAGTGTACATTAGAGAAGAGAGTAAAAGAGCATATGCTTTTATATAATAGAATTCAAAAAGAAAAACAATCAGGAATAGATGTAAATAAACCTTTATCTGTTATATTTGATCATAATAAATCTTGTCAATATAGATTTAAATTTGATTATCAAAATATAATAATTGTCCAAATTGAACATTGCCACAATATATATATATATATATATATATATATATATATATATTCTTTAAAATAAAATATATTCAATTTATAGACAACTAAATACTTAAAATATATAAATAATAAATTTATTAATATCTAATCAATTTTCATTCAAAAAATGAACCTTATCAAGATATTACAACAATTGAAAAAATTTCACATGATTTACATATCATATACAGGTCAAACTTAATAATAAAGAAAATAAAAAGAAATGTATGAATTTAGTACAAGGGTCAGTTAAGTTAGGTGGAAAATGGTCATTAAATAAAAATTGGAAAATTTAAAAACATCTTTATTGTTAAGTTTGATCTGTATATGATATGTAAATCACGTGAAATTTTTTCAATTGTTGTAATATCTTGATAAGGTTCATTTTTTGAATGAAAATCGATTAGATATTAATAAATTTATTATTTATATATTTTAAGTATTTAGTTGTCTATAAATTGAATATATTTCATTTTAAAGAATAGTATATTAGAAAGACAACATAATGGTTTTGTAATGCCATCATTGTGAAATATATATATATATATATATATATATATATATATTTCACAATGATACATTACAAAAAATCGTGTCATATATATATATATATATATATATATATATGACATGATTTTTCTGTAATGTAAAAGTATTAATGAATCAGAATATATAAGTTCTGCTTGATTAATAGTTTAGGTAGGCTATGTAAGCAATTATAAATACTTATTAGAAAATATCAGTAGCATAAATTGTTTTGTAACAGATAGCTTTAATATTAAGCATAAATGAATATTCACATAAAAATAGAATAGGTTAGGAATTGAAACTCATTTTATAATCAGTTAAATATTAATGCTAGTTAGATTAAAATATTTTAAATTAATTGCATATGCTATATTATAAAGCTGGAATACAATGTATGGTTTAGTAAAGCTAATTTTTATATTTTAAAGACTATAGACTAATTAATTAGTTTATTAATTATAAAATGTTATTGTTGGAGTAATTAAAATAGTTAGCCTATTATTTGTTAATTAAAAGTTGTTAAAGGAGCTAAAAACAGTAAAGTTGATTAATTAAAAAAATGAAAATTATGTATTAAATATTAGGTTAAATATTAAGACGTATTAAATTGAAGTTAAAGAAATAGACATCGATTTCCTGTGTGTGTGTGGGTGTGTGTGGAGTGCACAGTAGTTTAAATTGTTATTTATTGAAATTAAATTTTAGTTGAAGTACATTTATTTCTTTGATAATATTTTATACTTAATTTATTATTAAAAATATCTAAAGTAAATAAGTGCATGAACTTCTAATAAATAAGAATAGGTGTTTAAAAATAATATAAAATAATATTGCATTATTAATTTTATTTATTTTTTTTAATAAATTATAAAAGGTCAATTAAGTAATAGTGGAAATTTACTAAAAACTGTCACATATTAAAAACGATTTTAGTGTATTTTATTAAAGGGTGAACATACAGACATTTTTGTCAAAGATATACTATAATGACCCAATTATTTTTTTTTATATAAAAGAAAAATTGATCTAAACCTTTTTCATTTTTTAATATTGCAATGAAATGAACATGTCCACTTTGAATATAAATGCAGTTCGATCTTTATTGTTTACATGCAGACTGCTTGCTATAACAAAAGCATAATTGATTATTTTAAAATAATTACTGATTCAATTGACATATATTTTGGTTCATCTGTTAATACATTCATGGTTTCTGCATTGTGAAATGGAATATTTATATTTCCATTTTTATTGTTGGTGTTGTTTTACCTTGCTATAGTATTGAGAAGGATTTGTGATAGCTTTTAGCTGCTAGGTATATGCTACATATAATGGCATCAAATAGATTAATATTAATATTGAGCATGGGCTGATGAAAAATCACCCCTTGCTGATTGTATGAGAAGATAGTATGGTGGAGGCTGAGTAATAATTAATGTGTAGTTAGCATAATGAATCCCAAAAGATAATATCCATGGTCTGAATTCTATTTTCCTGTGATGAGAATAACTCACACATTTGCATACCTATAGGGAGGTATTAAAATTAGCCATATTATTATACAACTATCATGTTGTTTTATAGAGCCTCCCTGTTTATTGTTTAATTCCTCATGAGGTTAGAGAGTTAGTATTCCACTGTGTATGGTGAAGTATAGTAGTTCAAAATCCAATGGCAAGGCTAAGATGATGTTAGATTAAGGAACACTGATCTAGCTATAGTGTTTGCCTAATTATAAGTGTTTTATGATTTTGTAGGATCTTCATCATTTTATACACAAATCAAACCCAAAAACTACTTGTAATTGTTGAACTTATAGATGTAAGAGCAAGAGATGCATGTGGGCAGTGTGGATTTATTTTCGTTAAGTAGTGATTTGCCAATGGATTGTTAAGTTCAGTTAACTATTCAATGATTAGGTTGTGGGCATAGATAATGTTTTAGTGACATGTGTGTATTTGACTTTTGATGTCTGTTCCTGCTTTAATATACTAAACCTATTCATCTCAAATTTTAATCAATTATTAATTGTGCAGAATGTGATAATTGCCCTAATTACATTCTCATAAAAGAAATGGCTTTGGTATAATGCACTACTTTATAAATTTTGAATTCTAAATTTAAAATTTGTGCATACCCTAAAGTCCTCAATACACTGTTGTTTTTGTAATTTAAGTGCTAGTTTGGCTTAAATAAGGTTTCATTGTCTTATTCTTTAAGATAGGCTAAACAGTAATAAGATATTTTAAATTTCATTGTATAAGCTGGTTGTATCATTTTCTGAGTATATAGTCAATGTGATACCAAGTGTTTGCCATCTTGGAGTTTAATTCATTGTATTGGTTTTATTTTTTGCCATGTCTCTGAATTAAAATTTGTAAATATTGTAAATAAAGCTTGTTATGTTTAAAAATTTATTTAGTTGCCTGTAGTCTTATTGCTAATCACCATATACAATATTATTGTTATTTCTATCAACATATCATAAGATTATATATTGAAATCAACATAAACCAATATAATATATTTCACTATTGGTTAAGATACCAAAATAATTTTGGTTAAATCCAATCGCTTAGGAGTACATCTAATGCATCATCACACAATAATCAAAATGTTAATAACTTAGAGTACATATTATTTTAAGTGATATAATAAAAGATGAACTTTTGATATTGATTTAATCGGTTTAGTTGAACCCACAGATCTATCATTCACTGATCTTGATCACATTGTTTATAATTATTTGAGAAAAGGAATTTGGTAAGTTATTGTTTTTTTTTTAATTATTAAAAAGTCATTCATATTCCTAAATTTTAAAGTTCATATGAGTTATAAAGTTTCTTTAGAACTGCTAAATACAGTTGTTAATTTGAGATTATATTAAGAGCTGTCATGTGCATTATGTTTGGTAGTGGCAAAATCCCTCTCACTGACCCAAATATATGTTGTATAACAATTTTGAAATGCTAGAACCCTGAGAAAAATTAGTTGTTAAGTTTCAAGCTAGAATTTAAATTTGTAATAAATTTTATATCTAGTTATTCATTATAATTTGACTTGAAAATAGATTACTTTCACTGTTTTAGGAAAGTCAACAAAACTTTAAGGTGGAAATTACTTCTTTGGTCACAAAATGTATAGTTTGTTTTGATTTTATGATAAATACTCTGGTTGTGGAAAGCCTGAAATCCCTATTTTTATTTATCTTATCTTTTTACCATTTAATACAATATTAGTTTATAGTTTAAGATTTCAGTCTCAATCATTAACATTGTTTTTCAATTTCATCTTGATTGTTCTTTTATTTATTCATTCTCATTTGATATTAATTCATTATCATAATTGATTAATCATACATTAACTTTTATTCTTTTATGATCTTCACTATTCATTAACTCTTATTCTATCATTATCTTAATCATTTATTATTCTCATACATCTTTATTTTTTCTCTCTTCATTCTTAGACTTACCTTATTCTACTATTTAATTATTACTTATTTTCATCATCCATTTAATCATCTACTCATAATTTACTTATCATTTCATTTATAATTTTAATTTCATAATCATTCCAGAGATATAATTATTAGTTATTTATTAGTTTGCTAAATATCAAATTTAACTTGTCATATTTTTTTTGTGTGAATTTTAAGGGTAGTTTGACCAGAAGTTACTATCTTTATTAATCACCTTGTGATCTTCTTTAGATCTATAGTTTCATGTAGTTTTATTCAATACAGGAATCAGTTCATTAATTTAACCTTTTTGTTTTCTGTATGCTTATATTCTTGATAATGAGAGTAAGATAGGTTACAAAGGGCAGATTTGGTGCCATGAAAATGTGTGGCCAGATTCGTATATATGATTCCAGTGTTCAAAAGGGCAGGTCATAAAGGCGAATTATAGCGCCAAACATGAGTCTAGATTAGTTGATCATAAGAGAAGATCACAATATATATATATATATATATATATATATATATATATATATATATATATATATATATATATATATATATATATATATATATATATATATATATATAAAAAAGAGTAGGAAGTCAAATTATTTTCTGTATCAAAATCTCTCTTTACTACAACAGTTAAACTCCCAGAAAAATCCTATTTTGAAGAAAAAAAGTAAATTATATAAGCAATATCTTAAGAACAAATGGCTGCAATAAAAGAAACATATTTAAAATTTTAACCCATGCCCATAAAAATGACAATAAAAACAGGAGAAAAAAATCAATAATTATAAAATCTACAGATCATATTTGATGTATTTTGAAATGCTATAACATAATATCAACATATACTACTAATCTTAAAAATGAATAACATTTTGTTCAAAGTGAAACACTCAATCTCTTTTGATGCTCAAGTTGTTTATAAAATCACAAATTCCTAAAGCCTTTTACATGGGTTTGAATAATTATTGCATTAATTACTAGAAGAAGTGAACATGCTAATTCAGTAAAGCCATACTCATTATCATGTGTGTTTGTCCTCTATAATATTGATACTGTCACAATATACATTTCTCAAATACCAGAGTTCTATCCAGATATGATTGTCAATATTGAAAACAAATAAGAGAAGACATTGAAATTTTTAAGAAATAAGTATGTATGAACAACCATGATGATATATGTAAGTTATCTCCAATATTTTTTCAAAGTCTATTTTAATAATCAAAATATTCCTTGAATTTTTATTAGTTTTATCATCAATTTTTATATCCTCCCACCCTCACATTTTCATATTTTAAAAAATTATATTTTATTATTATTTTTATTATTATTATATGGCTTTAAATCTTATTCCATATGATGTTACTAGCAGTTTTTTAGGTCACAGATGTGATTCTGCCTTATCATTGGAATCATAGTTAATTATGCATGAAGAAACCTAGATAATGTAATATTTATATCTGTTGCCCCTAAAAAATCATTTTAATATATATATATATATATATATGCCCACTAATGTGGCATTAGATTATAATACTAATGTGAATTACTATTTCTAGTCAATTGACTGTATTTAAATTGATTGGAAAAAAACATTTATTAAAAATGAATAAGTGGATTTACAACTAAACATTAAATTACAAAAAAAAAAAACCTTCTACTTAAAACCTTATTACAAACGTTCCCATGTTTTAATATAAATCGAAGATTTTATATAGAGTCACAACTTAAAAAATATGATTTTAGCGCATTAAGATATAACTAAATAAAAACTTTAAAAAAAAAAAAAAATCGTACTTTTAATTTTGTATCGAAATTTAACTGAGCTTTATTATTTTTCTATTCTTTATTTTTTTTCCCGTGGTTGTTTTATGAATCTTTATTTATTTAATGAATTAACTCTGTTGAACTCAAAAACTAAAGATTAAATTGGATCAAAACATGAATGTCACAATAAGCAATAACCATTTGATTATTATTTGTATTTATATATAAATTCTGCAGCAGCAGTGTTATATAATAGTCGTGAATATTGATTATATATGTGTCAATAGAAAACATTTTAAATTGTATGGAAGAAAAACTACTGATAGTTGTTGTTTTTTTTCCCTCATATATATCTAATAATATCTATTTATAAAATATCAACATTTAAAACACCTCAGATTATAAAAAAAACTTCTTAAAAGCATGAAGCAAAAATACAAAAAAAAAAAAAGAATGAAGTTATTAAAATGATAACATCTGTGGAAGCTTATCAATGAAATTGAAAATCATTAAAAAAATAAATCTCTATAATAGTTATCAAAAGATTCTGGCAAAATTAATGTTTCTTCAAATCAAGGCTGAAAATGATAAAATTCACTTTTAAAAAGTGGTAACGTTAATCTGTTTTTCTACTATAACATTGTAAAATCTCCAGATAATCCCGGAAAATTCGTTGCTAATTATAAAGAACAGACATTTAAAAAAAAGAATTGATTGTAATTGAAAAATTTGATTTCAGTATAATAATCCCCAAATTAATACCATGTGACTTTTAGAACAGTAGCAGAATGATAGACTCAAGAGCAAATGTTCCTAGAATAAAGTTCAACCTGTCATTTCTACTGTTTTAATATCACATGACTTCTCATGCAACTAATTAATACATTATTTTTATCACTCAAAATATGAGTTTTAAATTATTTGAAAATTTAAATGTTTCATGATTTTATATACTTCTATTTTACTTGAATAATCATATTATTTTTTTATTTAAATAGGTCAGTGATTAAGTTAATTTTCTTTATTCAAATTTTTTATAACAAATATAAATTAATATTAAGCGATACGTTTTTTTTTAAAACATAAATAAATAAAAGCGAATCAAAATTAAGTCAGAAATAGTTCAGTAATTATTTTTCCTTTAATATTTAATTCAACGAAGAAGGTCTCGAGAGATTACTCGATCTTTTTTAAGAGTTGACTATTAAATAATTATGGAAAAGATGAAATTTAAAAACTAACTTGCAAATAAAAAAAACTTTATAAAAAAAAAGATAGCTTTCAGACTCACTGCTGATGAACATGAAGCATTATTACCATAATAAAACATTAAAAAACAGAACTAGAAAAAATAGTGGATTTTTTTTGTATAATTAACTTGGTCATAAATCACTCAAAAGAGAATTCAGTATCATTCTTTTTTTTTTTTTAGTCAAAAAAAAAAGTTGACTTTGAGTAATATTGTGCGTTAAATGAAAGGACTTGCTATGAAGCATAACACTTGATAAGAGGAATAAAATAAGTTTCAGATGGGAACACAATCTGCAGTCAGTGATAATCCAGAAGAGGATAAATAATGAAAGATTTTACTGAGAGATCAAAACAAAAACGAAACAATATTTTTAAAAGCAGAAAAAATGGTTCAAAACGAACTTATAAAAATAGAAGAGAGATTTTAGCATCTTAAATGTATCATGATGTCATAGAAAAACATGAATTTTAAAGTTCCTCGCTATTTAAAATTATTTATTATCTTTTTACTAAATAAAAATAAAAAGAATTATTTAAGTGAAAAGTTCTAAATGGAGTGAACTTTTATCTATCTATCTATTTATTTACATACTTATATATATATATATATATATATATATGTGTGTGTGTATAAACTCTAAACTATAAACATTTTCACTGTGAATACTTGTAAGTAATAACAATGTTAATCTCTATTTAAATACAGCAAAGCAAGTAATAAAAAAGAATTGATAAGCAAATAACATAGTTTTGCAGTATCCTCTATAAAAAAAGACGTTTTAATTGTACATTAAGAGTCATAGATCACATGATCCAATTCTCTTAAGCTTGTAAGATATATACAATGAGGATTGCCATTTCCTCAACAAGGTTTGTGATAAATGCTTAGCCAGACCTAGCATTTAAAATATCTCTGTCAGAACCCCCCCCTATATTCAATATCAGCCTTCTTCAAGATGGAGTCCAGATATTTTTAGAATTATGAAACCCTTGCTATATAGCATTTTCATAATAATTTGTGAATAATTCATCTTCCTTCTTTACAAACGGTCCTGAACACAAATAATTCAGTACCTAAAAATGTAAATAATAATAATAAACATGAATAAAATAAACAAAAAACAATGTATTTAAGATTTGGTTACATGCAATAATTTGTTAAGAGTCATAATATATAAATAGCAATATTAAATAGAAAGCTTATAATTTAGTTTTAATTATTATTATTATTATTATTATTATTATTATTATTATTATTATTATTATTATTATTATTATTATTATTGTTGTTGTTGTTGTTGTTGTTGTTATTTATTGCTCAGGAATTCATAAGAGTTTCAATAGCCAGAAGGGTGAGCTCCAGAATTGTAAAACATGATAAAAATGTAGATATATTAATATTATAAATAATCACACATATAACACATTGTAATTCTAAATAATAAGTAAATCATAACCAATAACATGTACATTTTCATTGTTATATATTAATAACACTAAAAAATAATAATCTTTAATAATATAGCAAGTGTCTTTTAACTGGGTTTGCAGAGATAGTTTCTAATGAGTTATGTACTTATGAAAGTAGCAGGAAATTAATACATTATAGAAATTGTTATAATAATTTTTCATTACCTTCCAATATATTCTACACATATTGTTTACTTTTCTTTTATCCAAAATCAATTCTTTTAATGAAATATTTTTTTTTAATTAGGCTTTCATCTACATGTTTTATAAAATGATGCAAAATCTCATATTGTTTTCTTAGTTCATCATTTTTTATTTATTTTTTATTAATTTAAAACTGGGAGTAATTTGAAATATGCTCTTTAATATATTTCTTTTATTGGTATATTAGGCAACTTGGTTATATCTCTTATCCAAACAACAGCAGAAGATCAGTAAAGCAAAGTTCTTAACCTATAATGAATATATTTAAATTAATTTTAAACAATTAACTTCATTAATTTATTTTAATTTTCCTTTTTTTTTTTTATTTTTATTTCATTTCATTTTTCTGGGATCCTATACTGCATCCGTCATGTGACCAGACCTGGAGTTGAAATTATCATTAAATGTAGAATAATGTTCCTCAAGAATATATGAACAATTAATAAATAATATATAAGTAAGTAGAGGGATTTGAACTCAAGATTTTTAGTCCATTTATCCTCCACTTCATTTCATGCAACTGATATATGTGATGACACACATGTAAAAAAGGATTTTGTGCAGAATCAGCATTCATCAGTTGGGCCAGATCATAATCTACCACACATATATACAATCAGTGCTTAGTTTTTACATTAAATAAAAATTCCTCAAACTTTATTGGACAGGTTTTGATCTTCTCACTTTTTCAACTATTCAACTATCCATTTCATTGCCTGAGATAAAATGAAGAATTACTAGATAGAAAAATACTAAGTTCAAATCTCTATAATTACATATATTAAACATTCAGTATAATAAAATTACATACTGCATTGAATATAATAAATAAATGTTGTGAGAAATTTAAAAAAATTGCTAATACAATCTTTTGATGCTGAGAAAGTATCTGAACTAGACTACAATTTGTTTAAGCTGCTCACAAATATACACATGTATATGAAAAAGAAAAGCAAGAATATGCAAGAGAAATTTTTTATAATATTCATTTCCCTTTATAATAAGTAGAATAAGAATAATATATATAAAATAATTTTTTCATAATATTCAGTTTCTTTCATAATAAGTAGAATAAGCTTAATGTAGTTAAAAGAGGGGAAACAAAATTCTAAGATAAAATAAATTAGAATCAGAAATATTGATTTATTTAATTAAATAAATAAAAACGAATTTTAATTTGTCCTGAATGTCTTGATATTTGATTAAACATTAATTAATTGAATATTTTTTATAAAAGGATTAATAAATATCTAATGTAAATGTAATTAATATTGTATTAATATTTATATGAAATGAAAACTAAGAAATTAAAGTTATATATATTCTTTCTCACTTTTCATGATGTAGCAATCAAATAGAATGAGAGAGCCCTAAAATATCTCTTTAAAATGTAATAAAATCTGAAATTAAACCATCACTATTGAATATTTATTCTCATTCTCAATATCTGTCTACCAGAAATCAATATGTAGTAAAACATTGTGATAGAGAATAAAAAGTAGAATAAAAGAAACTAAAGATTAACAATGTATTTTTGACTATTTTAAGAAAACAAAAATGGATCAATTGTAATTAATCTAGCTGACACAAGAGTGATGTCAAAAGCATTGTACTAATTATTAATTTTTTTAATGCATGTGAACTAAAATGAAATACTAAACAGACAAAACTGTATGATTGCAATTTGAAGGTATATGAAATCATGAGACTATATTATTTATTCGATTTTCCAATACATATGAACTAAAAGTAAGCCAACAAACTGGTCAAATTAAATTATTGCAAATTTAATAACTTAAAAGCATATAAAATCAGGACACATATATGCAAGCTCAAAGTAAAAATTGTAAAGAAGAAAGTAAATGTGATCACAAAACATGTAATGAACTGAATAATTGTGAGGCTTAAAAATGATAAAATATTATATTCATTCAAAGTAAAATCATATTATGTTTTTGCAAAAATTTATGTATTTTTTTATTTACAAATATGCAACAAATGTTTTAGTTTATTTTTTTCATGTATTTTATCTTTTTCATTATTTTTTTAATATGTCATGGGTTAATCAAACGTTGGATTTGATATATTAGTTAGATAAGTCAAATTTAACAAATGAGTGTCATAAAATAAAAGGGGGGGGGACAATATAAATGTTTGACTGATATATCGATTTCATTTGTGGAAATACTGATTATATTATGTGAGTATTGTGAAAATATATAGAATTTATTAAAATATAAAAAGATAATAAAATTTGTTTGTTAATTCACTATAAAGATCTTTTAATTTTTATTATGTTTTCACACAAATGTTACTTGTGATATTTAAATAGACTTTTTGTATGTGTGTGATTAGAGATAAACAATTACTTTTGTTTATTGAATTAATATAATTTATGTGCCATAATCATTATCACATGCACCTGAGTCATTAATAGATAAATGAAAGAATTTTGACATAAAAGAAGAGAAAGAAAGGGTAGAGTCCATCCCGTAGAAGTTCCTCATTATAGAGGTCATGACCCAATTCTGTAACAATAGATTGTTTGACCAGGAATGGACTCTCTTCAATTTGAATCAATTTATGTGAGTGATGGTCAAGAAAAATGATTGGTGTTAATGTTTAAAATAAATAGATTTAACACAGATCCACTTTTATCATTATGATCAGTTAGAAAGTTCATGCTAAATGTATTTAACTTGATCAATCATAACTGCCTTTCATTCTAATAAGTAACATCTATATACACTACAAAAAGTACACAATGGGTCACATGGATCCTGTTTTAAAGTATATTATAAATTGAAATATTCATTTTAAAAGGAATGCTACTAGTTTTAATTAATAGAATTTTCTAAATTAATTATATCCTAAGTTTTTTTTTTTAATTTACATTTTTTATTGGGTTTTTTTCCAGTCAAATGTTTTTAACATCAACAGATTTAAACAAATGATTTTTTTCATGTTCAAAAAATACAGATTTTTATGCATTAGTGTTTTATTTGTGTCACTACAAAATATAAGCTTGAAAATAACAATAAAACAGATGTTTTATGGCCTGGATTACCATATTTGTAATATTAAATATTATGAAAAAGCACACAAAAAATTAAAGACTCAGGATGTTCACCTATATTAGTGCTTAAACTAATAGTGCATATAATTATATATATTTTAATATAAGAATAAAACAGTCATTTGTTTAAACTTGCTGGCATAAAATCATTTGCTTCAGAAAACTGAAAGAAGCTTGACATATAATTAATAATAATAATAATAATAATAATAATAATAATAATAATAATAATAATAATAATAATAATAATAATAATAATAATAATAATAATAATAATAATAACAATAATAATAATAATAATAATAATAATAATAATAATAATAATAATAATAATAATAATAATAATAATAATAATAATAATAATAATAATAATAATAATAATAGGTCAATAATATTTCTTGTAAGAGTAATTAGTGTTTCAATTTGTATATGCATATATACTTATATAATTGATTTAATATTGTTTTAATAAATTATAGACTAGCTTTGATAAGGATGTTCTGCATCAAAAGCTTTAAGTAGCAATTTTTTTGAAGTCTGTTATTTTATTATTTATTGACTGTCAATACATTAAGATTATTTTATAACATCTTATTTAGGTAGAAATTACAGATTTATTACATAAAATAGCATTTTTATCTAATATAATAAACATGAACAATTAATATTATGTATGTGAATGGGCATACATGTTAATGTATAAAATCTATTAAATTATTAAATAAATATTATTTGTTAAAATAAAAAAAAATTCATTAAATTTTTTTAACTAGTTAATAATGATATAAAAATAAATGATATGGAATTATGAGAACTTTTAAATTATTAAAATTAATGATGACATTTAAAAAGTTGATTTTCCTGACCAATCAACATTATGAGAACCAAGTATAAAAGTACAGTTAGTATATGCGAAACATTGCTTCTTGTTCTTCATTTTTTTGCATTCATCATCTTCAACTAAAAGATCAAAAGGAAAGTCAGAAACTTAATATCAAATGATTTTTCTTAAAGTAAGTTATGTAAACATCTAAAATAAATGTGTTGTCATTCTAAAAAAAATTTAAGTTGTAAAAGTCTGTTTTATCAAGTCTCTTGAAATCAAAATCTAGTAGCCAAATATAGAAATTATGATAAAGTTTTGTGAATATTTTACTTCCTTGCATAATTCATTAGAAATTTATAAACTGTCTTTTGAAGATTTAATAGTTAAATTCTGCATAAACATTTTATCAAAATTAATAAAATTAAATGGAAAATTCTATGAAAAAATATCTGCTAAAATTGAAAAATATTTTGAAATTATCTTTAATTTCTTCAGTCATAGTAAGTAAAATTCTACCAAAATAGAGAAGTTCGTTTTAAAAGGATATTATTTTTAATGGGCATCATCCTCTGTTAAAAAGAGAGCATCATTTTTGCAAAAAATTTAAAAAAGTTTAATTATTTTGAATATAAAATTAAATTTAAAGAGTTTTGATTTAAATAATTTCTGTTTATGTTGCTACATATTTAAATTTTTTTTTTTTTTTTAAAAAGAGAAAATGCTAAGACTAATTTTGCAAGAAAATATTTAAAATACTGTGTTGAAAGATACTCCAAATTCAGTTAATTTGATATACATAAACTTCACCAATTCTCAGCACAAAAGTTTAATTGTATAAGAATACAAAGCATTTTTCCAATTTTCTTATTAATTAAATTGGAATAAGAGTACAACAGTAAATTTGCTTTTATAAAAGTGAAGTTGTAATTTCAAAAAAAATTATTGGCCAAGATATTTTATTTTTTTCTGTACTTGATTAAAAATTTTCTTACAGATGTAGATAGAGTCAAAGAAAAAAAATCAGATTTTGAAAATATTATTAATTTTATCATCATCATTACCATTATTAATGTTACTATTATTATTATTGCATTTGCAAAAAAATTATACTTTATATAAAACAAGAGAAAATTATGAAATGCCATTAAATTCCAAAAATATCTTCTTTTCAATTGTGCTTCAGAATTATTATTGCTAATAAGCCATTCACAATCTATTAAATACTTGATTTTGAGACCTTTAAAATAATTTAAATTTTCATATTCACACAAGATATACTTATTAGGCAGATACCTTTTTATATATTAATGTGTTTAATTTTATTTTATTATAAGGAATATTATTCTCATTATTTGATTGTATTAACCTTTTTATTGCTGAATAGTATGCTACAGTTTTTGAAGAATTTTTAAACATCTTTTATTTTAAATCTTACTACATTTTGGATTTGAAACCCAACAAAAATATTTTAAACTGAAAGATCAAATTATAGTTAAAAGATTACATCTTGAGTGAACTAAATAGTTCAATTATACGAGGTCTTTGTTGTTAAATGGACATTTTTACTTCCTGTTCCACCAATTCATTTCATAGGCATTGTTGTTATTCTCTATAATAAAATCAAAAATGCTTTAAGGTTGTAATTAATATTTTCAATATATTTCTGAGCATGAAGCTGTGTTAGTATTGTCTTTAATCTTAAATATCAACAACAAAATAAAAAGTTATCATTATAAGAAGTTACATCACATTTCAAGTCAAACATACAGTCAAATACCTACCCTATGTATAGTTCAATGGTTAAGATGAAATCTTTTCAAAGTAATTACTAAATTTAAATTATTTCACTTGGAATTGTTTTGAAAATTATTTTGACATTTAATTTTTAATCCCATGGATTAATTATTAATAGAATTAGTTTTTAGTTAATCCAAGATATTTTGAATTGTATTTTAATAAGAATAATTCAAATTCTAAGTTACATATGTTAATAAAATAAATTAAGAAAGATCAGATAAAAAGAAAATAATACTTATGTATATAGTAGTATATTTGTTAAATGAATATTATTAAAAAATTCATTTGCTTTAATGTTTAAAATTGATTACATCTTATTTTAAAAACAGACTGAGAAACATAAGCATGTGTTTGGATTTAGTCAAATCAGCCTTTGCTCTAGTGACTGATTATTGACACAAAAATATATATTAATGTGGCTAAATATTTGATGTAGAGAGGTCTAATTCCAGTTGTGGATAAAGTAGCATATGATATCAACCATCCAAAAAACTTTTCTGCTTGTTTATTGAATAAGTTTTTTTTTACATTAAATTCCACAATCCTATTAATTGAAGAACTTGTTAAACAATTAATTATCTAATTAAAAAAACTAAAATAATCTGCTAATTAGCTTTGAGAAATGGACTTCACTAGAAAACATATCTATAAAATAATAAGATAAATTATGCCACAATACTTTTAAATTAAAATAGATAATTTCTTTCTCATTCAAAGTGAAGAGAAAGTATAAAATTGTGCAAATACAAATATTTACAAAAGGTTACTATAGTTTAACTTGTGTGTATTGTTATAAGTATTAAACTATCATTGTATAAGATGAAATATTTAATTTTTACAGCAAGAAATGTCTCTTCCTGAAAGAGAAAAAAATATTTATTTTTTTAGCTTTTTTTTCATAATTTTTTATTTTCAGTATTTCTAAACCTAGATTTTATATTGTTTGCTATAAAATAGCATGTCACAGTGATTATTGTGTTTTGTAAATCAACAGAAAATCTACTTTGTAATTAACTTTATATATGTTTTTAATAATATTAAGTGTTTCAAATCTTTTTAGTTTTTGTTTCAAGCTTTGACTTATAACCAAAACTATACAGTTCTGATAAGTCATATAAATTTTAGTATATTGTAATCATCCAAAGTTTTAGATTAGGTAAGTAACTAATTTTACATTTATACATAGTTTGTGAGATTATAGCCTCAAAATTGTTTTGTCATAAATATTTATTTTTAAATACTTTTATTTAAGCTTACATTTGATTTTGTTAATTTATTTAGGTAAAATTCTTGTAACTGTCTATCAAATGGATTTTTTTTTCAAATTTTGTACACATTAAATGATAATGATTAGTCAACATGATAATATGATATTTTAGCATTGTCCAGCTAGTTATCCTGCTTAAAAGTGTTAGTTGGTCAAATTTTAAACAATGTAATATTTGTTCAGTAAGTGTTCAATCATGTGCCGCAAATGGTGGTATATATTTAAAAACATATGTTCACTGAATTTCATGACTAATTCACTAAACTAAAGTGCAGATAATAGAATAAAAATGAATAATGAAATTTTAATTCCTTTTGATTGAATTATTCTAAAACTTTCTCTTCATAAACACAAAAATCTCGTAAATGATTTTTAAGATGTCTGAATTTCATTTCAAATATTGGAAATATAATAACATTGTTTAGATTTCCAGTTTTTAAAATATCCTATTAAAAAAAAAAAAAAAATATTTTAACATATTCTCAACAATAGATTCCTAAGAAAACACGATCAGTCAAATCTTTATTATCATTTACAGTTTCACAAAGAATAAATTTTCAGCATTAATTTTAAATTCATTTACTTTTTAATTATTTTCTATATAGAGAGTATATATATATATGTAATGATTTTTATCACTCAAATATTATAAATTTAATTAAATTCACATTGATTACAGCCTTAGTAAATATTACACTGAAATATTGCATATTTCAGAGTGTAAAATGAGTACTATTAGTTTACAATGAGGACTATTTTTTTATGACATCATTTATATTAGTTATAGTAAATAATTGATTAAGATATACTTAATCCTAGTCTATTTTCTATATTTATTATATGTTGATGATTAGTTTAGTTTTCAAAAGTAAAGCCCATACTTGGTAAGCTATTTTTTTAACTTAATTTAATGTAGCTTATATAAATTGATCAAACTTCAATGTGTTTATCTTATGTATGTTTCAGGCTATTAATAGTATAATCACTTCAAGTTTGGCAAATTATTTTTTTTTATTTATAATCCTGCAAATAGAATATCTTATATTTCCTCCATATTTAAACAAATTTATATGCAATTTCCAAATTATTTCCTTATGATATTTATATTTTGCAGCTCTTTTATTATTTGTCATTTTAAAACATTCGTTTAGTTAATTAGACTGCATCACACAGGTACAACATTAAGTGAAAAGTAAATTTTCTCTGGATATTGTAATCATACTAGTTCTTACCTTCTTTCAAATAAATTGATAGTTTTTCTGTTTAATGCTTTCACAAATGTAACCTCTCTGTGAGCATCTTCGAATTGCTTCCTTTTAAATTTTAAACACTGCTGAACAGAAAAGGTGCATTTATTACATCCAATTTTACTATTTTCAAAAATAGCTTTGGGTTTATTTTTTTGATAAAAATTGCTTATATTTGTTTTTTTTATGAAATCAATATTGTCTTGTTTTTTCTTACTTTAATTTTACAAGAATCTTGTTTAATTTAATCTAATATTGCTTTTATATTTTTGATTTTTCTTTTAATTTTCTTTCATCATATTTGTCATTTGTTGTTTATTTTCTTTTAATTCCTAATTGATAAACAATGGCGCGATTTTTCTTCTTCCATTTTGTTTAATTAAATATTTACTTCATTAGCATGTAATTGATAATATATATATATAATTGATAATATATATATATATATATATATATGTGTGTGTGTGTGTGTGTGTGTGTGCTTTGCACACAGATAATGAAGTTTGTAAAAACACATAAAACTCTGCAATTTAATTAACTGGGCACTTTCAGAAGGCTTTATGCTTCCATAATCATAGCTACTAAAGTGTTGAGAACTATAGAAATGTAGTATGCAAATATATGCAAATTAATGCAAAGCGATTAAAAAGTCCATTTTCAAGAGAGAGAAAAGCATGCATCACATCTATTGATTGAGGTAGAATCTCTTGCTATATAACATGCTTCCTTTACCTTAAATTTGGTGTCATTTCTTTCAGAACAAACAACAATTGCAGTGGTTGGTTGTAAAACATGGCCAGTGGCCATTTCATGTTTGGAAAAGACTGAATTACCTTTTAGATTAGTTATAGACTTATTATAAAGGTATTTATGCTGTGCAATTCTGGTTATGATGTTAGTCCTGGTTTCACTGTAATATGCTGCTGGGCAATTGTTCTGAGAGTATAAGTTCTTATAAACAATTTGAGTGATAAGTTCAGGTGTGATTCTATCTTTGGTATTGTTGATGATTCTATTGGTGTTGGGTGGTGAACAAAAAGTTACTTCAAAGTCATGGAGAATTTGTTAATGAGATAATTGGCCATTAAGTGGATATATGGGATGAGGATGTTGAATGGCTATATGGGAAGATGGTTTACTGTCTTTTATGTGATTGTGATTTATTTTATAAAAAAATTTGTTGACTCTCTGGAATAAAACCAAACTTACCTTCACTTCAACATGGAAAAACCAATAACATCAGGTTAAATACCTCAACATATGTTCCAGCAGAGAGGTAGGTAATCTGGATTATTGCATGATAACAAAACCCATTGAAGTGCATGGCTTAACTTACCCTAGTTTTTATGCACCCTATTCACATAAACTTGCTGCGCTTTCATTGTTTCTTTTCAGGAACCATTATGTGTATAAATATGAAGCAAACAAAATAAACAATCTCAAACAGTACATCACAGATTTAGTAAAAATAGGGCACATCCAATCTTTTATCAACAAGAGAGTCAACAAGTTATTCTATAAAATAAATCATAATCACATAAAAGAAAGCAAACCATGCATCCTCATCCCATATAACTTCTCAATAGCCAAACATTTCATCAACAAACTCTCCCATAACATTGAAGTAACTTTTCATTTGCCACCCAACACCAATAGACTCATTATCAATACCAAAGATAGAATCACACCTGAACTTACCTCTCAAGTTGTTTATAAGATTGCATGCCCTCAGAAGAATTTCCTAGCATCATATTATGGTGAAAACAGAACTAACAGTGCAATCAGAATTGAACAGCATAAATACTATTATAATAAGACTATAACTAAGCTAGAAGGTAATTCAATCTTTGCTAAACATGAAAGGGCCACTTGCTATATTATTTAACCAGCCACTGCAATTGTTATCTGTTCTGAAAAAAAAAAAAAAAAACACCAAACATAAGGTAAAGGAAGTATATTGCAAGTGATCCTACATCAATCAATAGACACAATGCATACTTTTCTTTCAAAAATGATCTCTTTAATCACTTTGCATTAATTTGCATATAGTTGCATACTACATTTGTATAATTCTCAACATTTTAATAGTTATGATTATGAAACATAAAGCTTTCTGAAAGCGCTGAGCTCATTAAATTGCAAAGTATTATTTGCTTTTACAAACTTCATTATCTGTGTGCAAAGCACATATATATGTTATCCATTTTGTTTAATATTGTTAACATTTTCTTGTTAATTTTTTTCATTTAATGTAACACTAGTTTAACTTACATAATTTGTTTTCTTAGTGTTGAATTTGCTACTACTTACTTTCTTTTATATTTCATTGAACTTTTTATATATGAATATGATATTTTGTTGAAACGTTTTCTTTATGGATTTCTTAATTATTTCTTTCGTATCTTTTCTGTTTTTTTTTTTATTTAGTTGGAACTATTCATTTAGTTATATCGTTTTTTTTTTAAATATAAACTTGGTATTTTTTATTTATTCTCTTCCATCATTTTTTAAACATTAAAATCAACTGTTCATTAGTATTACTCTCCATTTTAATTTGATTTTCTGTATTAATCATTATTGTGGTTAAATTTATAACTTTATATTGGTTTTATTGCATCATTACTGACTCAGTTTTAACTTATTTCATCAATTACATTATTAGATTTAGATGACCTTTCTCCCTATCTCCAATGTCAATCACATGTAGTATAATTAATCTATATTTAATTTCCTGAAGGTTTATTTTATATATTTTTCTTTTACAATATATAGTACTTTTAGTTTTTCTTTCTCCAATCTCATTATACGATCATTACTGTCATTCTTTGTACTTTTTAATGCAATATTAAAAAGATATTCAGTTAAAAAAAGAATATGATGTTTTACATTTATCATTTTATAAATTTGTATAACTGAAAAAAATATAAGAAGAGTTGTTGAAGATTTTAACAAATACATACAAATGTAAATTTATGTATATATGTGTGTATGTGTAGATGTGCTGCATGTATATGTATAAAAGTAAATTCTTATAATATTATGTTCAGCTTTTTTAAATTTTAAAACCTTATATATATATTCAAAACAAACTTTGATCTCACTTATTTTGAAAATTTAGCAAAGATTAGATATATGCGTACTTTTACAATAAACATTATTTAACTTAATGCATTGTACAGGCTTATACACATCTGAACATGTAAATGCAATATATAAGAGATTCGAACTCAAACTTTCACATGATCCTCAACTCTCCATGCAATCTTATATTGCTGACTCACCTGATCACACACATGTTGAAAAGAGAAATTATCATCAATATTCGTATTTCATGCTAAACCAGCACTCAGCAGATAGTCCAGATTACCATCTCCACACACATATATATAATTAGTGCTCAATTTTATATTAAGATAGTCAATCTTCATACTTTAATGGTCAGGCTTCAAACTACTCCAATCCACAACTTTTCAGCCATTCATTTCATTGAAAATCTGATGATGGAACATTCAAAGTCCACATTAGTGCCAAGGTCATCATCCTACCCATATTAATGTTAGTCATTCTGACATCTCATGTACCAGAGAATAATGCATTTATATATATATATATATATATAAATATATATATATATATATATATATATATATATATATATATATATATATATATATATGTATGTGTGTGTGTGTGTGTGTGTGAGTAATGGGCAGACCTTTAATGCACTATGTTTCAATATTTAACTTTGAACATTCCATCATCAGATTTTCAATGAAATGGACAGGTGAAGAGTTGTGGGTTGGAATAGTTTAAAGCCTGCCCATTAAAGTATGACGATTGGCTATCTTAATATAAAGCTGAACACTGACTGTATATATGTGTGGAGGTGGTAGTCTGGACCAACTGATGAGTGCTGGTTTAGCATGAAATACACATATTGGTGATTATTTATCTTTTCAACATGTGTGTGATCAGGTGGGTCCGCAATATGAGATCGCATGGAGAGTTGAGGGTCATATGAAAATCTGAGTTTGAATCCCGTATATAACAAGCATTATTGTTTATTTTAAAATAAGACTTTATTTTAATAACTATAGGTATGCACACCAATTAACATCTTATTGTGAATATTAAAACAAATTTTAAAATTTACTTGTAAAATTAAAGATAAAAGTGCAATTGGAAAAATTCGCATATAATCCTTTATTTTTTTAATTTTAACAAAAGTCTAAAAAAATAATACATAAAAACGCATTCAAGTGAGACACTGTCTGCACTGTAGAGTTAGATTTTAATTTGTTTAAAATAAATTATATATTTTAAGAATATAACTAAAAAAGTGATCAATTAATGAGATATAGTATATGTGTCAAATCTGTAAAAATGAGTTGTTGTTTTTTTTTTAAAAAAAAAACTATATCAATTTTTGATATCTAATTTTTAGAAAAAAAATCAGTTAATTTATGTTGGAATTTACAAATAATTTAAAAATATTAAAAGCCTTTCTAAAGACGATTGAAATACGAACAAAATTATCAAGAAGATATCAATTATTCTACCAAGAACAACTATACAAATAACAACAACAACAAAAAAAAAAACAGCAATTTATCAGTAAATTTTTATTAAAATAAAAATTATATATGCACAAAAATAAATAGAAAAATAATTAAAAAATAATATTCAAAATCCTACAAACTGCTATAAAAGTCATTAATGGTTACATAGCCTAATTGTTAAGAAAAATAAAATTACAGTTTTTCACAGAATTTTCCACACAGTACAATAACATAATCTTTTGTGTTTAATAACTATGATCAACTTGTATTTGCATTGCATCTGGCAAGATAATTTAAAATAAAATTAATGTCAAAATGAGTAAAAAATACTTCAAATAAGTGAAGTATAAATTGCAATAACAGCACGTTTTGAATGATGTGTTTAAAATAAAGAAAAGGGAAATACAATTAAATCAATAATAAAATGGAAAAGCAACAAGAAATGATAAAATCATTATAGATATTTACATAAAACAAATAAAAACAAACTGATTATTAATAAAGTCATATAACAAGTGTTTAAAAAAGGCAAAACTCACTATATGTATTGCCACACAATGCAAGTTAGAGTAATCAAATGATTCCTCAAGGCTTGTGCATAAAATCCCCATCTAGTGCCTACTCATCCAATATCACCAGCTTTTGTCAGTGAAAAGCCTTGGATCTGAGAGCACTGCACCTAGAACTTAGGATCTAATGCAACCCTCTAGCAGCCACTCTTTATCTTTACTTAACTACAAAACTATGGTGATCATGTGATGTTTATTGGCTTAATAATAAGTGTTTAAATGGATAATATGTATCAGATGACAAAAATGCAATAATGATATTATATTTAGAAATGCTGAAAAAAATAGATATCAAAATTTATAAACCAATTGATATTATATTGGTTTATATAATATTCTTAGTAGGATTATTATAAAATTGCAACAGAAAATTCTGAATTTAATTTAAAACACTCAAACAAATATACTCATTAAAAAAGAAGAGAGAGAAAGAGGCAAATAGAAAAAAAACTGCTTTAATAATGAATTTTGCAATGACTATATATATATATTATAATGTTTTCTGTCTTGCTAGGCCTCTATACGCAATATAAATGCATGAGTTGATCAAGTTATGTCAAAAAGAAAATTGTATTTCTATTTCTAAAAACATAACTATATTTCCTGATCAACTCAGCCTAGAATTGTTACAATTTGTGCTATTGACAAAATCAGCTTTTAATTTATTTGATCAGGGTGCCAGGATTCCCGTAAGAATCTGCTGAAATCTGTCAAATAACATATCGCAAATTAAAAAGAAAAAAAGTTTTTTAAATGAATCGGTAGTATATCATACCGTGAACTAGAATTGTTTTGTTTTTTTTAAAGATTATTATTCCTGGAACTTATTCATAACATATTGGCAAAGGTAAATTACGTTTTTAACTCTTACTAAACTAATAATACATTTAATTATAAACACTAATAAATATTATTGATAATGTACAAATGAAAATTGATATTAGAAATATTTTTATTCTAACAGATTAAAAATCTGTTAAATTGTGAATTAAATAAACTGGAGAGAACACACAATAATTCAAACATGAAGCAATTAATAAAATAAAGTAATTAAAACAATCTTGATCAAATAAATGAAAGTCTATATCGGGATCCTACTATATGTATATTTTTAAGATGGTTTGTTGACAATTTAGTCACAATCGGGAATAATAATGAGTCATAGCTTACCGGTAAGTTTAGTGAAAAAGTTGTGGCTTACTATGCATAGTTTTTTGGATTAGAATGAGCTCGGCCATTAATTATTAATTGATCTTGTAGTCTATTCTGAAGGCTAGTCACAGAAGCTTTTCTAGTGTCCATCTTCTTAACAATGTCAGCTAAAGCCCTGGTCTACTCCCACATGAAGGATTATTTCATCATGAAGTGGTATTGGATTTAATAATCCAAAACCAGCCAAAGAAAAAAACAAAAAAACAAGACATTCGTCAAACTGGTCTCTGTCTTTTTATACTAGAGGCCCAGTTTTCAGACTTCTGCACATGTTATTATCATGGAATTTAGGTTCATAATCTTGTACATTCTTTATTATTTTTTCAATTACAAAGTCTTTATTTTTTTAGCATAATTCTGCCATCTTTAATTAGCTAAAATATTTTTCTTTTAGCTTATCTTTTTACTTTTTGAATTCTTTTACTTTATCAGGATTAGTAATCTGCATGTCTTTTGTACTCTCCAATTTTAACTTTTATTTCTAATTACATAAAAAAATATGAAAGAACAATTTAACTTTCATTGTCCCTCCTATATCTATTATATCTTCTGAATAGCCCAGAATTTTAAATGAAGAAGTTAGATATTCAATTAAATTTATGAAGAAAGAAAAAGTTCCAGATAAGGATGGAATTATAATTGATATATTAAAAGAAGCAGGTGAAGAAAGAGAAATTTTTTAGCAAAGTTATTTACTAAATGTCTAAATGATAAAGATTTACCAGATGATTGTAAGAACACAGTATTAATATTAATAATTTAAAAAGGTGATAAAGAATATATTAGAAATTACAGACCTATCAGCCTTTTATCAGTTTTATACAATTTTTTTACTAAGATAATTACAACTCGTCTACAGAGAACATTGGATTTCTAACAACCAAAAGAACAATCTGGATTTAAAAGTGGTTTTAGTATAGTAGATTATATCCTAGTATTGAGAGATGTTATAGAAAGGACAAATGAATATGAGTTGACATTATGCTTTGGATATGTAGATTATGAAAAGGCATTTGATTCTATAAACATTTCTTCAGTGATTAAAGCATTGGGTCCTCAAGGTCTAGATCCAGGATATTGTCATATTTTAAAGAATGTTTATAAAAATGCAACAGCAACAATTAGATTACATAATAATACTACAAAAGTCCACATTGAGAAGAAAGCAGTGCTGCAAAAAGTATTTTCTGGATTAAAATGGGAAGCCAAAGCAGTGAAGTAAATGGAGATTATTTAAGTCATTTAGATTTTGCATATGGTGAAGTTGTTTTTGCAAATAATACTTTAGCACTGCAGAAACTGCTGCAGGAGTTATCAGATGAAAGTAAAACTAAAGATAAATGTTAAAAGGTCTAAAGCAATGTTCAAGAGATTTTTTTCAAAATATGAAAATAAAGAATGATTATGATGAGTCATAAAAAGTTAACAACTATCTATTTCTTTTTCCTCCCTCTATATTTTTCTTCTTTTTATATTTCACTATAAACTCATCAACACTCCTTTAACACTTTAAGCAAATAATTTTATTTATTATAACAATTTTGAAGACTGCTAGTACAGTCGAAACTGTTATAATAAATAAAATTATTTGCTTAAAGTGTTAAAGAAGTGTTGATGAGTTTATAGTGAAGTTAACAGCTACAAACACATTGGTCAGTTTATTAATACAGATGTAATCATAATGCATGAAACTAATTGTACAATTAAACTTGTTTGGAGTACTTTTGGTAGAAATAACTTGATACTAAAAGGAAATATGCCTGTGTGATTGAAAAGAAAGGTTTTTAATAAATGTGTTTTAGCAGTTCTTACTTATAAATCTGAGACTTGGACACATAATCCAAAAAACAATATTCAGACCAGACCACTCAAAGATGTATGGAGACATACATGTTAGGAGTAACAAGAAGACATCAAAAATGCAATATATGGGTAAGAGAACAAACAGGTGTTACTGACCTCATTGAAAAAATTAAAAGACTGGAATTGAGCTGGACATATTGCTAGAAGAATGATAATAGATGGACAAATAAAATCTTAAACTGGATTCTAAGAGATTTTAACAGACCCAGAAAGAGACCACATGTAAAATAGATGGATGAAATGAGAAAGTATGCAGGTATGATGTGGAAAAAAGAAGCTAAAGGTTGGAGAAGATGGATTGAACTTGGAGAGACCTTCATCCTGCAATGGATTGATAATGTTTGATAATGATGATGATATATTTCATTATAGACATTGTTTGAAAATAGTGTTGATATTCTAAATAGAACACCAACTGCATATATAATCTATTCAGTATGATATCTCAATCTGATATTACTATTACATAACTGATAATAAATTTAAGTACATAAATCATAAATTTTAGTATCATGAGAAGGTAACAGTAACATTATAAGCTATATCCATATTTTAAAAATAATTTGATTTATATTATAATCAAAATGTTCTCAAGCGAAATAAGGCATTCCTTCAAATAAAATAAAATGATTTCATAATGCTGTGGTAGCACATTTATAGACCATTGTTTTCATTTTGTTGAGTCATTTGAATTTAGAATATATTTTTAAATAGCTAAGCTATAATTAATTTATATTGGTCAAATCTTGATTGGATAATATTTTTTTAGTTAAAGATTAGAATAAAAATGAGAAGCTGCTCAAATCTTCATTATCCAAAAAATTAACAAGAAAATATAATATGATTGTTTATCATGGTTTTATATTCTACAGGATTATGACATCTCTTAGACTATAGTGATGGCTGATTTTTTTTTTTATTTTGCAGTTAGTACATTGAAACTCATCTATCTAATTCCAATGATTTAGAATCTTTATTTTTTATATAAGTATAGCTATGTTTGTATTTAACAACTATTATTTGTTAGCAAGCTGAGTTAACTATAAGTCATCTATTTGACAAAGAATTTCTAAACTAGCTTGCAATCTGAAAAACTTTATAATATATTTATTTCCTACTCAAATCCCAATATGTGAGCAGTTCAGACCAATGCATTAAGCATTAATTTATTAGAACTTTTAAACTGATATATATATATATATATATATATATATATATATATATTACAATATATATATATATATATATATATATATATTGTAATGGGCACACATGCCGTTACATTATTTATTTTAAAAATTTAGACATTAAAAAGCAAAATTCACATATAAAAACTTTTTTTTAAGAATTGAAAATTGAAAGTTAAAAGTCATCTAAACTTTATATATATAAAATCGCACAGATAAAAAATTATTAAAAGAAAACTTTATAAATAAAAAAAAAGAAAAAAGTTTTAAAAACTAAATTTTCAACAAAAACTTAAAAACATTTAAAGATAAAAATACATCATTAAAAGAATGTACAAATTTAATTAATTCTATTGTATAAAATGGAAATGATTATTTTAATTAGTTAAAAGTAAACTAGCCCTTGGGCATTTCAAAATGTAAAACTAAAAGTCAGATAGAAGAGAAAAAACAATAGAAACTAATAGCCAATAAAAGAAATCTCTCAGGAAATGGACCTTAATGAAAAGACCATCACCATCATCATAATGTAATGTCCACTCAATCCAAAATTCTAAGAAAAAGTTTGGAAATAAATTTTAGTGAAGAAAGAGCTGGGACAGAAAAGGTAGAGATGTGATAGAGAAAGATGTGTTAGTGTGAATAGAGTTGAAGGAGAAGGGATTGAAAAGACACACTCTTCAACTCCTTTAGTTTTTAAAAAGGAAAAGAAAAAGGAATGACCAATCGTTTTCTCATATTGAGGACTACAGGACATCAGGAGAATTAACACTGGCTCCAAATTGCAAGCAACTGTTAAGTATCTTTTTTTTTCAAAACAGTAAGAACTCTAATGAACTTTAATGTTAAAAAAGAAACTTTTCCAGTACTTTTAAAACTGTAAGAACATTAGTTAATTAATGACCACTAAGTATAAATTTTCCCAGTATTTAAATTATTGCAATAGAAATTTTTATCTGACCAAACTTAATTAGTTATTAATAATTATTTTATTGAATGTATTATTATTTTTTGTAAATCATTTCCACTAATTTATTTTTTCTGTTCTTTTAAGTTTTTATTGTGATTTTTTTTTCTTTTAAAATAAATTATATAAATATTAAATTTATGTTGGGCATGAATGGCTACATAGATTTGCAAAGTTATATTTAATAATTAATTAAGGGAGGGTTAATCTTGGGTTATTTGTTTTGTGGTTAAATTGTGTTAATTGATTGGATATATTGGGGTAATTAGTAAATGTAGCATGAGATTCGCTATGTGCAGGATCCTATTATACGCCACACTTGGGGAAAAATAAGTCCCATATCTCACTGACTATGAAAAGCAGATGGTATTTTCATCTCCTTGGATCACTCCTTTTTAGCCTATGGAATGGGATAGTAAGATGGAAAATGCAGTCCCTTCCTATGGAGTTTTTTTTTTATTGTTCTTCTCACCAGACAGATGTAGTATTCCTGTACTGGATGTGAGTCAATGTCTTTTATAACCATGCTGTTCAGATGTACATTCCTGACAGCATGGTATTTGTGCTGTCGTATTCATGCTGTATTGAATACATCTATGTATCAGATGGATTGACATTGGTTTGATGGCAAACTTTTGAGTTAAGGTTAAATAAGGGATATAATATTTTCTTTTCAAGTGCAATCTATGTAGTTTATTCATACACGATACTTTAATAAAATATTAAATTCATCTGTGTGAACTTCAAAAATAAAAGTTAAAAATGTAAATTAAATGTTAAAGTAAAAGTTAGACTAAAATAATAATTCTAAATTACATATATCTTTAATAAATGTTTGTGTGTGTTATTACTGGCAGTGGCTTCTTTTATTTATTTTTTAATATTGAAAATATTTTTAAATAAGAATTTATATTTTATAAATCTCTGCATCTCACTGAGCTAGTGGCATGTGCTGACAGTTAGAATAAAACATATGTAAAAATTGGATCTTAACAGCGTATATCTGCCTACTCTATAAATTTTCCAGGTTCAAATGGCTTGGTGGCATCCCATACGGCAGATATGGTAAGACTCTCCATTCTTCCCAACTGTTATAATATATATATATATAATGAAATGATCATTTCATTTCATAAAAATCAGAAGAACAAAAAAGAGTTTATTACAATATAGAAGTCTCATTCTCAATATAGGCAATGCAAGGTGAAGAATACCATTCTAATAAAATAAAACAGCATGTATGTAATAAGAAAATAATTGTATAATATTAATAAATATGTATATGTTATGCCATGTATGTGTGCATGGGTATGTAGATGTGCATAGAATATTTATTATTTTTATAAAGGGCCTTAAGAAAAAACTTTTAATTTGCAGAAAGATTTTTTTAGAAACAAAAAGGCATTTTTTAAAATAATAATTTGACATAATAGTCACTAGTCGATTGATTAGGCACGTTTAAAATAGTAAAACCTTTTAAAAAAATATCTAAGATAATTAAAGGCAAACTGTTAATTTGAAATAAACAAGCAAAATTTATTAGAAAATTATTTATGGAGTATTGCTTTTGTTGTTTATTTTATTTTATTTTTAATTAATTTTAAAGTAAGGTAATATAGAAAAAATGTATGAATAATATAACCTGAATTATAATATAAAAAATGAAGAAACAAATTACAAAGAATATATTAATCCTTAAAATCCAAGTGGCTAATATAATGAATACTTGATAAAAGTTTATCAGTAACTAACGTTGAATTTTTTTAAAAAATAAAACAATTATAATATAAATAAATTTGGCTAAAATTTCAATAGTTCAGTTGACTTATGCTCTGCAATTGCATTAGCCAGGAAACCGCTTCTTAGCAAATCTAAAAAAAAACTCATTGGAAATCTAATGGCAGGCTAGTAAGCCCTAATGGTTTTTTCTTAGTTGAGAGCTAGCATCATGCGGAATGCCTCTGAAATGCCTTTGTTTTACAACCATGGCCAAAAAATGCTTAACTCTTGATGAAATCTTAATATTACTGTGATTGCAGTAAAAATGTCTTTAAAATGGTAGCCTTATAAATTTCCCCACTTGAGTCTTCAAGAAATAAAAGAAAGCATATAGAAAACAATCTGAAATCTTTTATCAGAGTTCTGAAAAAAAAAATTGAAGAGAAATCTTTTGTCTGCATTTATAAACCTGCTTCTAATTTAAGATTGAAATTCTTTATTAGAACATAAGTATTTTTATAAGATTACAGATGAATGTCTAGTTTTTAAAACTATTGTATTTATTTTTTCATTATTTTTTATATATTTATGGTATGGTTTATGTAATTTATATACCTTTTGGGTATTGAATTAATGATTTTTATATTCACAAGAATTTAAGATATTTCAAATAAGACTTAAACATTGATTTTAAATATATATTTTTATTGATGATTAATGATACAAGCAAATAAAAAATTAATGTATGTGTGACAACTAACGAGTTTGAGTCATAAAATTCAAATCACTATATTTTAAAGCAGGCATGGTCAACCTTTCCTAGTTCAGGGCCAAATTATCTTTCTGTCTTTGAGTCAAGGGCCAGACCAAATAATTAAATAGTACAATATATTAGTGAATGATAAAGAGCTACATAAATTTTATAATAATGACGTAACAATTTAATGTGAGGATTAGCCTTGTACTTCAACAATGAAACTATCAATGTTGATGGGAATACTTTTTAAGAACAATCACATAGAATTTTCAAGGTTTTTGTCAGTTATTCTTGTCCAAATTTTTGATTTATTAAATTCCATTCTAGAAAAAAACTGTTCACACATATATGTGCTGCCAAAAAGACAAAATTATTTTTGAAAAGGCATGACATTTCTATAATTTTCTTCCACCAAAGGTTTATAAAAATCCATCAAAGCAATATTGTTAAATTGTAAATCTGCTTGAAACTCAATAAGTTCCATCTGCAAATTTTCTGGCACATTATTTATATCAGTATCCATCGGATGAGAAAATATAGTGAATATGGAGTCTTTGTTTTGGAAGTCAGTGAACCTTGTGTCAAATTGCTCTATTAATGTTTTCAGGTGATTTCCATAACAAATTATAAGAGATATTTTTGTGAGTTGCTAGAGTAGGAAAATAGTAACAATTTTTAGCTCTTATCTGACTTTCCAATAATTTTACTTTATTAAAAAAAGCACTGACGTGTTCATACAGTTCATGAATCAATTGTCCTGGTTTTTGCAATTTAAGATTTTCATTTAGGTATCCAGTGACATCTACAAGGAATGTTAAATCAAACACCCACTCATCATCTCTTACTTGGTTAATTGTTTTTCCTTTTATGTCCATAAAATCTGCTGTATTGTCTCAGATCATAAATCATTTTAACCTTTTATCTTTACTCAACTACCTCACATCACAATAAGACACATTTTCATAATCTGAAAATGTCTGTCAAATAATCCTTAAATTGCAGTGATTAAGTATATGTGTCTTAATAAAATTAATATTGGCTACTACAACTTCCATAACATTTCTAAATTTAATTGATTTTGCAAACATATTTTGTTAGTGGATAATGCAATGAAAATTTGTTAAATTTTTCAGATGGATCTGTAATTTTGTTACTTTTTCCTGAACTATTCCAATAAATCCCTTCCATGCACCAACCATTGCAGTATCTCCATGAGTGCATATGCCAGATAGTGAACTCCATTTAAACCCAAATATCTTCAAGACTGTTTTGACTTCTTCAAATATATCTTCACCAGTAATTGTCTGTTTTAGGGCCAAAGTAAAATTTTTTTGTGATATTAAATCCACATCAACTCCATGAATAAATATTGCTAGTTGTGTTGTATCAGAGGCATCAATGCTGTTATCCAAAGCAATTGAAAATGCTTTGAATCTAGCAATTTTCTTTTTTAAACTTTTTGGATATCATTAGCCATGATTTCTATCCACCGGACAGCAGTACATTTCAACAAACTAATATTCTCAAAATCTTTTCTCTTTTCAGGACAGATTATACTTGCAACATTCAACAGACATTCTTTGATCTCCTTCACCAAATGATTTAGAATGCTTAGCAAATTTTTCATTTACCACAAAAGCTGGCTTTCACAATGCTTTCATGCTGCATTTATTACTTGGTGAACATTTTCTGATGGGTATCTAAGTTCTTCAATTTCTCTATTTCATCTTTTCATAGTTGTCCATCAATTTTTGGTGATCTGCATGTTTTGAAATAAAGTGTTTCTTCAAGTTGTATTCTTTGTTGACTGATATGGATTCATTGCACAACAAACATATAGTCAAACCTTTATTCAGAATTAAATAGTACTTGTCTGTCCAGCTGTCTTGAAATTGATGATCCTCTGTATCTAGTTAATTCCTGACATTGTTCTAAATTTCAAACTATATATTCAGAACTATCAAGTAAAGCTGTTTTAACACTGCAGATACTGAACAGAAAACAATATAAATGCAGGCACTTAACAAGGCACAAACCCAATGTAAATATTAAAATAAAAAAAACTGATTTTTACACTCCAGACAGAACACTATATAAATACAAGCACTAAACAAGGCACAACCCCAATGCAAGTATCAAAATGACACATTGTAACATGTTCACACACTGCTAGTCAAAATGGGAAAGAGATCTTGATAAGAGAAAACAAATGTGTTTTGCAGTGTCATATGATGTCAGCTTAACTATTCAAAATATTAATTCTGAAAGAAGCTAAATAAGACAAAAAAAGTGATTTTCAGTAATTGCTAACGATTATAACATAATATTTTTATAAAACATTTATTATTAAATCAAAAAGTACATTACTAATAGGGAATTGTCTTTGAAAATATTTTCTTTTAATAAAGATTACTCATAGGAAATATATGAAAAAGCAGAAATCACCATTGCTGGTTTTACAAAAATTGCTTTTGCAAAAACAATAGAGAATAATTTTCTAATAACAGTAAATAATTTATTAACTTTTATAATTTCTTTTGTTTCTTTGATGATAATTAATTGTGAATGTATCATTTTTTTAATGTTATAAATTTCTAATATTTCATTCTGTGCCACAACATTTTAACTTGGTTCGTAAATTTTCAAAGATTACACAAATACGACAA
Organism: Epiperipatus broadwayi; assembly: GCA_028023455.1. Lineage (NCBI taxonomy): Eukaryota > Metazoa > Onychophora > Udeonychophora > Euonychophora > Peripatidae > Epiperipatus > Epiperipatus broadwayi. Next base: position 170,927 of record JAQFVV010013063.1, on the reverse strand, counting down.
TCACCAAATATATTTTTTAAAAGGTAATCTTACGCAAATTTATTTCAGCCAAATGTACACTGAATTAAATTACTAAACCAGATTCAACAGGGACACTCAAATATGACATTTAATATATTTTATTATATTCACTTTCAATTAAAAAAAAGCATATTCTCTTTTCCTATAGCATTTCTGAGTCAAATATTTATATATATATATGTATATATATAAAGAGCAAATAAAAGCTTAAATTAAACACAAACATTATCATTTTTTTAAAAAATACAGTACAAATTATTTAACTAATATTTTTTTTATTGGTCTTTCAAGATCGAGCAGTTAACATTATTAAAAAAAATCTAATCTGATTCACACATGAATTATAATAAAATGCATATAAAAAAACATATTTAAAGTATGTGAGTTTAAACTCCTCTCCCTTTGTTTTAACTCATTTAACATGATATAATAAAATTACCAGCAATAATCCTAAACTCTATTGTTGAAACATTTAAGACACTTAATAGTATATATCTATTTCTTTTATGCAAAATGGAATGTACACTCAGTAAAAGTTTATAGCTACCCTGATCAATCAGTGATGGTCCTGTGGGAGAAGTATTTCATCCTATGCTTGCCATGGTTTGCCCAGTCACTAACTTCAGAAAAATTCCAATTAATCTCAAACAAAAGTCAATCTCATAATTTATAGTTGTTTTTGTTTTTTTTTTGCAATGTTACTTATAATCCCGAGGAAACATTCCAAACTCATGAGCGTAATAGGTAGCGCAAAAATACCTCCACCATCAAAGTCTCAACAATAGAGCTAATTGCAGAAAAATTCTATATCATACTTTCTTTCTCCTTCTATCTTTAAAAAATTCTAAGAATTAAAAATAAAACAAAAGACAAACTTTTATATAAATATATAAAAACCCTGCAAGATCTTATGTTTTGTTTTTCCCCTTCTTTTTTTTTTTTGTTTTAATCTCGATTTAATTGATTTCAAAACTTTTAAAATTCCCTTTAAAAAAAAAGTTTTATTATTTATTTTTAGTATAGTTTTATTATAAAATAATATATACGTGATTTTAATATATATATATATGTGTGTGCATATATACCTATGATTATGACCTGGCAGAAAAATACCAGCTCTATTCTAATCTTTTCAATACGTTCCATGCAGCTAATTAAGACGTGCTTTTTTGCTATTGCCAAGGACTTCGTTTTCACATTTATTTTCATTATTTTAAAATATTAATAATTTTAGTTTTTAAATTTTAATCATTAAAAGACTTAAATAAAGATATAAAATATAAATTTATTAAACAACATAATTATTTAATTGCACAAAAAGTAAAAAATCAAACGTAACTCTCGCTAGACTCTATTCAAAAATTTGACAGTCGGAATCAAACATGGCTGAAATAGATTAGTGGTGGGCCAGATTAGAAGTCATAAAAGGCCAGATATGGCCTGATGGCCGGAGGTTGCCCATATGTGTTTTAAAGTATAGTAATAATTTTATATAAATTTATAACAGCACTAATAAATGAATGTGTAGTGAAGAGTTGAGATCATAATTAGCAAGTCTAATCTAAATTTTACAATTTATTTAAGCTTACACTTATATATGTTAAAATCATCAAATGTCCTTTTATAAAAATTTATTTAAAAAAACTATCTAAGCCATTTGAATGGGAGAATTTATTCGTTAATAATTTATGTAGATGTTGAGATGTGCACATACATATTATTTTTATACATGATCAATACTAATGTCAGTCAAGAATGCATTAATTTACTAAAAGCTTAAAAATAAGTATTATATAATGCTTATATTATACATTAAGATAACATGATTACATATTCAGATTGCTGATAAACATATCCATTGGTTGCCTCATTAATATATTCAGTACATTACAAAAGAAGCTTAGCATATGATCATTTGTTTGCTAGTATTTGTATTCAAATAATTCTTATTTTTAAGGCTTCATTATTTGTGGGTGCACATGAGTAGTGCAACAAAATACTATGAGATATGAACTTTTATTGTTACATAATCAAAGTATAAACACACATCCCTGCTCAAATTATTTTAATATTGAGTATTTAAGTGGACATATTTTCTTATGCACATATTATCATTATCTTTTTATAGAAATCTGGCTGAATTAAGAATGGACATTGAATTATAATAAATTTAATATATTATTTTGCATGACGTATAGAATTCCCACATGCATGTTTCACAACTTTAAAGTCTAGAGAATTAATTGTCATTGGAACATGTATTAATTGGTTAATAAGCCATGCAATATATATATATATATATATATATATATATATATATATATATATATATTGCATATATATATATTATATGGATTATATATATATATATATATATATTATAATCAATATGAGACTCGTTTACCTATAAACAGATCACATCCCCTTAACATTAAACAAATACAAAATACTTGTTCAATGGCATAAGAATACCCAGATACTCCTCCTTATTAAGTATCTACATACTCTCATGACTAATAATAATATCGAATATATTATTTTATATTTATAACTATTAAGTTTTAATTCAATCACTCATTAAATTAATCTGTTAGATAATTACAGATAAACTTTGATTCATATTATGTTTAATAATTAAGATTGGCAATAATCACAAGAATAACTTTAAAATAAGGAGATCTCAGGAAAGTCATTGATTTATTAATTCTTCATACTGTACCGGTCAAAACCCACCACCACCGCAAGTCAAATCGGATTCAAACTCAGCTGAACCAAAACTGAATTCAAACCCAACTTAACAGCTCAGATAGCAGAAATCGACGGCACAGTGCTATGCGCCAAGAACTAGTTCAACGGTTGGTGAGGACTAGAGACCCTTGCACTGACACGAATATCTAATAATTAATTACTTTGAATACTTTTTAAATCAAATCATATGTATGTTCGGGTTGCCAACACAGATAGCGGGTATGAACATTTAAATAATTATAAAAAGAATGATGAACTAAGAAACCAAGTATGTTAGAAAATATTTAATAATAATAATAATTTGTTTTGTTCAATAAAATATAGATTGCATTAGTTACCTCTAGTCTTTAAAATAATTTATAAATATAATAAGAGTGGCGGTCCTTATCATATGCCAACAAGTATTACACAACATGGGATTCTATGTCTATGCCCCCAACGAGAAATATAAAGGCAGATAAAGGTATTCATTAAGAACGGAAATGATTGTTCTAATTTTATTACGGTGGAATGTGAGATTTATTTTCACATTCGGAAATCTATTCATGAAGAGCAAAACGTATTTTAAGGCATAACTTTAATCTTGATTTGAAAACTGATTTAAACTAAATATATTTGAGAATTGGTTCGACTTTAATTTAAATCACTTCATCACGAATTACGAGCACGGAGCGGGTTTTACCGGAACAAAGATGCAATGGTACTGACGAATTACAAGGCAGAGAGTAAAATTGAAAGATGATCGCTAGTCGATGATCGAAGTCCTATGGCGGCTTGCATTTGGCAAGTCTTACGCCCTTTGACTAATGAATCGGAAAGGAAGTACTTTCTTCCTCGAGAAATTTAAATAAGAGAATATGATCACCGACCAGCCTAACGGAGCGGAAGATGGCCCTACGTCAGCAACATTTGATGATGATGACTTGATAGTCATCGTTGAAAAATAAAACCCATGTAGAATGCTCTACGTGATGACTTGACCAATTAATTAAAGTCAAACGAGCTTTTATCGAACTATTTTAAAACATTTATAAACTATATTAATTATGCCCTAATATCGTGCCCTTCCTGAATATTGATATAAAATAACAAAAGCGGAATTAAAATACATTTAACCCTTTATCGACCCTTTTTGCAATAAAGACCTTTAAGATTATATTTGCATAAATAAATATTAGTGGAACAAGAAAATCATTTAACATTATTTGAATACATATATATATATACTTATAACGTAGATAGGAGCTGGGGACATAGGTGAAACATTGAGCTAATAATTTATTAATAGCTAAAGGTAAGAAAAAAAATAGTAAACATGTAATATTTTCCTTTGACTCGATGACTAATAGAACTTATAAATTTAGCTCTAATGGGCGAGAATTACTATTTGAAATTAATGTTATATTATTTGCGTGAGGCAAATGGAATCAAAGGGCTCATCGAGTCGAAAGATTATTGGCATATAATTTTTAAATACGACATTAATAAAGCACACTAACATATATATATTAAACGAACCGCCAGGTAAGAAAAGAAAAAGTTTAAAGACTAGAGATCTAAAGAATTACGCTATAGATTTACAGTAGCATTTTATAACTAAAAGGTGTTACAAAGATTTACATTAAAGAATAAAAGAGCTCTTAAAAAGAAGGAGTATAAAATAAAGTTCGAACTGGCCAGAAAGTTTAACGTTCATATTACCATTCCGTGCTTGTCCTTAAGTTACTCCTCCAAGTTGTTGAAACGTAGGCATCATTGGTTAACTACTGGAGTAGTATTTTAGTAGCTTTCATTATTTTAGCAGAATGATCGATCCGGAAAACGGTTCAGCAGCTCCAGTGAAGATTCCTCGGGACTTTAGGAACCGTAGCCAGATCCCTGATGTTCTAGCCCTCTATCATGATGAAATACAATTTTTATACACACAGAGTTCACTGCACTACTCTACAACCAAAACTAGTTTTTTTCTTTTCTTTTCAGGGCTATATATCTACTGTTCACTGATGCCTCCGGCTAGCGCTCATTTTATTATCAATCTGGTTTTTTTTTATAATTAGTTGTTTTCAGAAACATTCCTTCGATAAGGCTTTCAAACTAATTTTTGAATTCCTTTCCTAATTAGAAAATGAATTCTTAAAGTCTGAAATGATTTTAATTAAAAATTGAATTCTTATCTTTTTTTTTATTAATAAAACTTTACTGTTGTTTTTGAGAATTTGAAAGCCTTTGGAAGGAATGTAGCTTTTAATCGCAAAACTTTACAAATTATTTAAAAGTAAAAAAAAACAAGTATTCCCGACGCAATGAAACTTTCGAACAATTATATATATTTAATATTTACAAACATATATACACACAATCCAGGCAATTTAATATATGTAAATTCATGAACATTTTATCATGAATTTATTTAGAGAATTGATCCAATTTAAACTAAACTAATTAATTTTACTACGTATTTGAAACAAGTTATTCATTATGGAAATTAGCATGGATTGAACGTATAAAGCCCCATTGCATCGGAAATTTAAGGTTAGTATTAGGGTAAATAACATGAAGCTAGGATCGAACTCAGATCTGACTGCTTCAATACTACCTATGGAATATCAAGAGGGATTTTACAGATTTCCATGGATAGTGTACAAATTAAGAAAGGCTTATAATTTAAATTCATAGTCAAGCTTTATATGTATGTTCTTTAATACTGAATATTAAAATAATATTATTAACTAAACTGTGATTAACACTAATACTTTCACTAATAACTAATGTGTCATTTAATTTTATATTAATAAATACACTTTAATAATTGGCAATGTCATCAATGACCTATGGGATCAGGGAAGCATGTAACAAGTAAAAAAAATCTTTACTAAGAGATTTATGCTTATTAAACTGTTAGATTTGCTTTAAATTGAATTGACTTTTCATTTTAAGTTTGACGGTACATTTTAAGTTGTGTGATGTGGTGAAAATGAGCCCAGAAAAGATATGCAGCAATTGGAATTTAATAAAACTTTATAAAACAATAATTTTAATCATATTCATTACAAATGATAATAAACATTTCCATTAATATTAAATTTAAAATAACATAACAAAATAATACATATATATTATAATAATAATAGCAACAGAAAATTAATTTTTAGCGTATTATTATCAAACAAAACTAATGATTTCCCATTATATGTTGAGATATTTATCCCTATGTATGTGAACTATATATCACATAATCAGTTTATAAAACAATCTTTTTTTTTTCATTCATGGTTCGTTAGTTTAACCTCTACATAATAGTAGTACTTGATGATTAAGTAACAATACAAAAAATAAATGAGAACATAGGGTTATAATTCTGGAGGTTGGTAAGCAAACAAAATTACTACTTTTATCTTTCACATAAGAACAAAATCATTGTTTTTTAATTTATCCATTTGTACATGTATATATAACCTGCTCTTTGGAGTATGTATATATTTTAAATACCCTTTCATACTAAAATATCGAGTATATTTGTTTATTTAAAGGATTCATAATCTTTAAACTTAACCGAATTATTAAATAACTATTAATATAACAACACTTGAATTAATTCCTTATTAAATTAGTTTTCTCTCCACCCTCCTCCCATTATACTAACAAATCATCGATTAAAAATATAAACACCAACATTAGAAAGAAGTTCTCTTTTAACTCTCAGCTAAAGTATAAGAACAATTTTAAATCTTCTAGTTGTTCCACATTCCATAAACTTATCATAATGTTTTACTTTTTCCTTATTTATTTTTTGAAGATTCTGCTTATCCTAAGCTTCGCGAGGTATTTGAGTTACTGCAACAATAATCCTGGTTTTGTTCTTTGTTTAGTAATAAAAATCTATTTGTGGCTTGCTTTATTTACTTTAAATGATATATATTTTTCTCCATAGTAAAAAGCACACTTATTATTTCAATTAAAAATGTGTCCTGCAACGTTTTTTTTTTTTTCAGCTAAAACTTTATAAAAACTGACATCCATGCTGGTATGGCTCAAAATAAATAATATATCCAGAATAATAATGAACACTTTCATTTATTACTAATTTAGTTCCATTGAATTTTAAATATATATACTCAACTGTTTCCAAGAGATATACTATTTTTTTATCTATCCTTACTGGATATTTACGGTGTTTATTTATTTCCTTTTGTGTATTACTGCAGTTCATTTTCCCTATGGCACAATTATTGTTATTTTTTCCGTGAATATATTCGTTGATTATTCATCTCCGATTATTTCTTCAATACTTATTAATTTTCAAGGGATTATTGGGAATTCTGATTATTGACTTGCCCAGTAGAAAAAAAATAATTTATTCCATTATTTTAACAACAGAGCTTATAATTATCCATGTATATTGATGTAAAGTTGTAAATCATAAGGTTTTAGAAATTTTTAATCCAACTTTGTTTTTTTTAAAAAAAAAAAATATCACCAAGAAAAAAAAAAAAAAAAACTTAGTTGCTTATACTTTACGATCAAGAAACTCTCTTCCCCCCCCCACCCTCTCTTGAATTTCATATTCCAAGATTGTTTGAAACTCTTTGATTGGCTAATATTTTCCCACTTTTTTCTATGAAACAATTATTTATTTTGAAAGTTTTTGGTTTATCATTTTAAAATGACAATTTATCTTTTTTTTTTAAAAAATATTAAAATACAATATTTTTTTAGAATTTAAATAAAGATAGAATTTACTGTTTTAATTTTAAATCAGTATTTTGTAAAATTAAATTTTATTTATCTACTTTTATATATAGTAAGATTTGAAGATAAATAATTTCTATGTTTAAAATCAAATGCGCACAAATAATAATTATTAGCATCTGTGACGCATTATGTTTACAAAATAACAATTTAAACTTCACTGGTTTTAAATTCCAAATAATATTAATTGTTCATCCATCTGCATATATATGACTCTATAGTTATTATCTATGTGTATTTTGAGTTAAGACATTTATAAATTTACCTTAGCTAAATTCGAGTTCAAACCCTATGATCTAATATTTCATTATTGTCTTCTTTTAATAAGTAAATATTATTGGATTTGTAAAATTTAAAATTATACACTAAAATTTTATTTTAGAATAGTTTGAGCTAATAAAAAGTGCACAACATCCCTCCCTTCATTTAATTTTAAATTTTATAATACTTAACCTTTGAAAAAAAAAAACTTTTATATTGATTTCTACTGCATGGCTTTCTACAATAAATAAATGAACAAAACTCCCTGTACTTTTGAATTTCACTATTAAGTATTGTAACGGTCAGAAAACGTGTGACTCGTAAACATAGTGCAGAATTCGACCACCATACAGAACAGCAGCACCATCGAGTAGCGAAGCCACCCATGGTACTGAGTTCTTTCATAGTTTATCGGTTCCACAATACAATCCACGAAACAATGCATCTGATGCGACATTAGTAAATATTTCCTTAGGCACGGTGGTCAGGGATATGCAAGAGATTCATGATTTTATTCTCGAGTTAGCCAATAATCAAACTAATATTAATTAAACATTCATATTTACATAATCGAGGAAATAGTATATAGAATGGGTATCGAATGAATGAAACGTAACTGCAGACATATAGTTTAAAATTATTTATTAATACATTTTAATAAAACAATCATTAATATTCTATGGACTAACAGCTTCAGTAGCGGGCTTTGCGACATGATGATATTTTAAAGAATACATTGATTTATTTAGACATTATTTTATATTGAGGATTTCAGTAGCAGTATTTCCGATACTGAAATGTTTACAAAAGGAATACATTTATTTGAAGGCATAATCTAGCTACCTAAAATTCTCGAGTGAGTATTTCTAATGCATGCCTTGGGGAATTTATACCTTTGCAATGCAAGAGTCTAAAGTAAGATTTAAGAGTAGCGGCGGACATATATTTATTTAATTAAAATATTTATTTATGACTAAGGGCAAATATTTATTTGAGAGTGAATTACGAAGATAATGCAGAGGCGGAGTGATATATAGAATAATAGAATTGAGCAAAGGAACACGTGGTACGCTTTAGAAAGGCGATATGGAATGGCAGTATATCGAAACTGCAATGCCGCGAATGGGTTTATAAGAGTATCGGGCTGGTCTCTGCCATCGGCCCAACGAAGTAAGGTGTCACGTAAGCATAACCAGGGACAAGCGGTCCGTGTTGCAGTTTTGCCGGCTGGCTGCATGACATAGTCAAGTCCTACGGGGGCACCCATTATGCCCGCTTGTGTAGGATGACTGGGGTTAATTTCAACTCTGAAGAATCCGGAAATTTCATGGCAGAATGGGTCATCGCATCTCTAAAACGTAACACATGTATAATGTACAAACGATTAGGATGAGATTTAAATAGATTTCTAACTTGGTCCTACATTATCAACATTTATTAAAGAATGTTGACGACTCTCAAAGAAATGTAATTTTCTGGAATTATTCATGATGATTTAGTAAATTCAAAACATATATATAAATTGGGAAATATTATAACTAATACGTCAGCCATTTGCGAAGTTGTAGACCCCTGCATTACAATAAGTGAAGCATTGAATGCGTGTCGATTCATATGAAAGTTAAGTTATTAAAGAAAGTAAATATTAATGAAAATTTGACACGCATTCATTGTTTTAAACGATCATAGATTTAAACTTTGAAAATAGAGACAATTGTGAGCATGCAATAATTAAATAATAAATATAGATAAAATGTAGATTTTAGACATACGCACCCCAGATAGTGAGGTAATCTAGATTATTAGAGAAATTTACATATTAAATTAATTATTCAATTTGTTATACAAATGGTAGTTTTTACATTTTATAATTTAAATAAGTAGTATGAAGAAGAGCTATAGCATATTATTAGAGTACTCTAGAGTTTGAACACAGACAGGTACCTGTTTTATAAGAAGTTTTCTGATTACATTAATTTAGCAGCAAAAAGTTCACGAGTGGCAAGTCTTTCTTGTATTTAGATATTTCATTTAATTTCATGGCAGCAGCAGCTTTTTCATTTATTTCAGGCAGCAGATCTTCATGGTGAATTTATGACGGGCAATGGAAAGTTCAGCATCCGATAGGCCATAACCCGATGGAGAATAATCTAGGTGCTTTACTCGGTCATACCTTGGCAGGAACAAATTATTTTTATATTTTTGGAGACTCTCAGTGATCGAGAGCAAAGCTAAAGTTTTAAGTGAATGTGTCCAGCAAGTCTAAGATGGCCTCTCTTTTTTTTTATCTTGATCTTTCACATTTTTGTTAAGATATTTTTAGGTTCTATTTAATCTGCCCTGAGGATAATCAATGCATTTAGTTGGTTTTTTTAATTAAAGAAAGCTGCCGTTCTATTGTTTACATTTTACATTTACTAATTACATTTTTGGGGAATTTTTCTTTAATCTATTATCTATCACTGACCGATGCTTTTAAATTTCAAAAACAAAAAGGGAACATAAGACTATTTTAACTTTTAATTAAATATTACATCAGATATTTTTAGAATTATTATTAAATGAAATTTAAACAAAGCAATAAATACGAACTTTATAATCCAAAATAAATGATTAAAATTATACAAAATTATATAACTAAAAGAAATCTAAATTATATTATTTTATCCCTATTTATTGCGCTTAATTTGAGATCAAAATGTGTGAGTGTTTATGCTGAATTCTACATATATTTATACATTTTTAATATTGTTACACACACAATTCGATATCAAAAAGTTTAAATTTGGGCGGGATAGACCGGTCAGTGAGAGACGACAGAAAAAGGTGAAACTTAAGATTCGAATACGAATCTTAATGTTTCAGTATATTAATGCCTTTGAACCATTCATCAACTCTAAATATCACACTAATTTTACTATTAGGTTTATTAATTTGTCTTTAAATTAATAAACTGTAAATTTCACAATAACTAAATTGATAATCCCTATTACACTAATTTTGACAGCTTCTGTTTTAGACTCTTACAGAATAGGGAATGAGGCTTCGGGCATTATATGTTCCTCTAATACCCTCTGGAGTTGTCAGCAGGAAAGCATTCTCTCCAATCTGTTTTAGAATTTTGTAAGGAACACACAATCACTAAGACCTCCCTAACTTTATAATAATTTATTTATAACTTAGTGTCCCCTTCTGTCTGAAATAGCAGTAACTTCACTTATGTTTTTCTGGCTATTCATAATTAAAGGCTGACTTAACTGCAATTCAAATCCCTTTTTAATATCAACATATTGTTTTCTATTCATAATTTTGTGAAATATCTCAACTTCACATTCTATATCATCAATATGGTAATTCATTTTCTCATGAACATCCATAGCCATTTTAACAACATTAAGTTCACTAGCTTGTAATGTATCTAACAATTTAATGATGTCTTTACTATTATATTGATCCACTAGTCATAAAATTTGTTGGCTTAAATATGGTAGATTTTGTCTACTCAATCTTACCATTTGAACTTTCAATATAGAAAAAATGTAAGTTTTTATTCCAACCACTTGCTTGTGGAAGAACTTCACATAGCCATTGGAATTAATGCAATATTTTTCTGAATTCATCTGATATCAGATTTGAGCTTGTGGGTTAGATTCCCCAAAACCAACTAACACTATATTTTTAAAATCTTCATATTTACCAGGTGATTCAACTAACGACTGCCACCAATCCTTTTCATCCACATATGGCAACATTTTAGAAAGGATCAATTTTCCCTTTTTGGACATGGGGCATAAAGAAAACAATTTCTCTAACTTATTTAGAGATTCTAAATGGTTTTTTGTATTATCCCCTTGTATTGGTTTTATTATCATAAACCTTATGTCCATGGAATCCTCCTTATCTAACTGTTCTTCAACTGATTGGCAACTTTTAACACATTTGGTTTTCTGACACCTACTTAACTTCTCTCTATGATTATTTATACATTCCTTCCTACCTTCCATTTTATCCCAGTTTTCATTACTAAATCCATTTTGAAACATTTGATCATACCATATCTTTCCTAAATCTTTTAAATTTTTCAATCGATCACGATTACTAACTTGAATCATTTTACTTTTAGAATAAATATCCGACTTTAAATTATTCAATTTTACTTTATTAAGGAACCTATTTACATAATTCTTTTGCTTACTTCTCAATTTATTATTCCATAACCAGAATAAGTCTTTTACATCTTTCCATCTGTCATGATTGCTTACTTTAATTTCATCAACTCTAATATCATTATCAAGTACCCTATCCTCCTATTTCATTTTACTAAACAAACTATCTATATAATTCTTTTGCTCCTCTCTTAATTGATCAATTTTTATATTACTCATCTCTTTTGAGCTATTATTTTCTTCAATTACTTCTTTATTCTTCTCTATTCGATCTATTAATTCTTTCTCTAACTTTTTCAACCTTTCTCCCATTTTAGATCAATATCTTTGATCTTCAGTTTTGTTAGATTTTATAACTTGTAAATTTTTCTCTATTCCTATTCCCAACTCTTTTTTAAATTCTAGAGCACTGTTATCTATTTCTTCTTTTACTTCTGTTCTTAAAAATTCAAACTTGTTTTCTATTAATTCCACTTGATTCTGTATACCTTTAACACCACTATCTACATGCTCTATCTTCTCATTCAGTTCACCTTTACAAACTGTCCATGGTTTGATAGCTTCTTTACCCTGAACTTGAAGAGCTTGAACATTTTTATGAACGTATCCTTCTAACTCTTCATCTATTTTTTCTTTTACTATCTCTATAACATTGTCTTTTGTTGCACACTTTTCACTTAATTCTCCATTTTTTTTCTAAATCTTCTTTTATAAACTTAATGGCTTGTTGATTTTCAACTATACCTTTATTCATAAATTCTAACTTCTCACTCAACACTTCATTAGTTTCTTGTAGTTCTTTTCTTAAAAATCTATTATCTTCTTCTGACTTTTTACTATTCTCTTCTAACTTCTCTTCTAACTTTTTACTGTTCTCTTCTAACTTTACTCTTAAAATCTATTATCTTCTTCTGACTTTTTACTATTCTCTTCTAACTGTACTCTTAAAAATCTATTATCTTCTTCTGATTTTTTACTATTCTCTTCTAACTATACTCTTAAAAATCTATTATCTTCTCTTAAAGATTTACTAGACTCTTCTAACTTTTTATTTAAAGATTCACTCAAAGATTCATTTATTTTCATCATCAATACAAACAAATCATCTAAACTTTTCTTCTCTTCCACCACAACAACTGTCTTTTCTTCTATAACTTCACATAGGATATCTTTTCTTATTTCTCTATCTTTCTTATGACTTCCCCTTTCTTTTTCCATCCTTATTTATACTTCTAACATCTCCTTGAGATCTTGTTCTTGGTCAGAATAAATATTTTCTTCTTTTTCTGAATTTTCAATTCCACTTATTTTTGGGAAAAAAAATTATTTTTCACTAAAACACTATGCTAATTTTTCTTTAAAATATGACTTAGTTCAACTTCATAAAAATATTTTCTACTAGGCTATTTCATCAATCAACAACTCCCTCAAATAACTTGACAAATCAATTATATTTCATTTTCATGATATCCATCAACAGATACCATAAACCATATTTATATCTATTTATTTACAATAAACTCATTTTCATGATATCCATCAATAGATACCATAAACCATATTTATATCTATTTATTTACAATAAACTCATTTTCATATCAACAAGTTGCATACTTTTCTTCTCTCAACATCATCACCACAACCACTGCATGAATTATTCATACATCAATTATCAATCTATGTATGATTTGCCTACTGATTACATAGCTACATTAGACTAGCCTTTATTTAATATTCTAACAAAATAAAAAAATAAAAATATTATTTAAACTATGTCTAATAATTCAATTAATGTGTTAGGCATTTTTTATATAAATCAATCATGATAATCAATGATTAGTTTACTAATCAGGCCCCATGTTGGGCACCATAAGGGGGTTTATATACTGTGGCCTGTCTATAGGTGGTACGACTCTAAGCAGAGTTTCCAAGTCCCTTTTATATTAAGCCCTACTTGGATTTGTGTTAGGTTCTATTAATAAACTTACTATATCCCGACCATTTTCTTTAACTATAACAATTGAATTTAGATAAGATTAGTATTTATCCCAAGATACTTTGACATGAGTAAACATTTCTAAAATAAGATATGTTTTAAATATAATCAATATGAGACTCGTTTAACTATAAACAGATCACTCCCCTTAACATTAAACAAATACAAAATACTTGTTCAATGGCATAAGAATACCCAGATACTCCTCCTTATTAAGTATCTAATACTCTCATGACTAATAATAATATCTCATATATTATTTTATATTTATAACTATTAAGTTTTAATTCAATCACTCATTAAATTAATCTGTTAGATAATTACAGATAAACTTTGATTCATATTATGTTTAATAATTAAGATTGGCAATAATCACAAGAATAACTTTAAAATAAGGAGATCTCAGGAAAATCATTGATTTATTAATTCTTCATACTACCTATGGAATATCAAGAGGGATTTTACAGATTTCCATGGATAGTGTACAAATTAAGAAAGGCTTATAATTTAAATTCATAGACAAGCTTTATATGTATGTTCTTTAATAATGAATATTAAAATATTATTAACTAAACTGTGATTAACACTAATACTTTCACTAATAACTAATGTGTCATTTAATTTTATATTAATAAATACACTTTAATAATTGGCCATGTCATCAATGGCCTATGGGATCAGGGCAGCATGTAACAAGTAAAAAAAAATCTTTACTAAGAGATTTATGCTTATTAAACTGTTAGATTTGCTTTAAATTGAATTGACTTTTCATTTTAATTTTGACTGTACATTTTAAGTTGTGTGATGTGGTGAAAATGAGCCCAGAAAAGATTTGCAGCAATTGGAATTTAATAAAACTTTATAAAACAATAATTTTAATCATATTCATTACAAATGATAATAAACATTTCCATTAATATTAAATTTAAAATAACATAACAAAATAATACATATATATTATAATAATAATAGCAACAGAAAATTAATCTTTAGAGTATTATTATCAAACAAAACTAATGATTTACCATTATATATTGAGATATTTATCCCTATGTATGTGAACTATATATCACATAATCAGTTTATTAAACAATCTTTTTTTTCCATTCATGGTTCGTTAGTTTAACCTCTACATAATAGTAGTACTTGATGATTAAGTAACAATACAAAAAATAAATGAGAACATAGGGTTATAATTCTGGAGGTTGGTAAGCAAACAAAATTACTACTTTTATCTTTCACATAAGAACAAAATCATTGTTTTTTAGTTTATCCA
The DNA here is from genome assembly GCA_028023455.1 of Epiperipatus broadwayi. Lineage (NCBI taxonomy): Eukaryota > Metazoa > Onychophora > Udeonychophora > Euonychophora > Peripatidae > Epiperipatus > Epiperipatus broadwayi. Next base: position 155,710 of record JAQFVV010013063.1, on the reverse strand, counting down.
TTTGTACATGTATATATAACCTGCTCTTTGGAGTATATATATATCATTTTAAATACCCTTTCATACTAAAATATAGAGTATATTTGTTTATTTAAAGGATTCATAATCCTTAAACTTAACCGAATTATTAAATAACTATTAATATAACAACACTTGAATTAATTCCTTATTAAATTAGTTTTCTCTCCACCCCCCTCCCATTATACTAACAAATCATCGATTAAAAATATAAATACCAACATTAGAAAGAAGTTCTCTTTTAACTCTCAGCTAAAGTATAAGAACAATTTTATATCTTCTAATTGTTCCACACTCCATAAACTTATCATAATGTTTTATTTTTCCTTATTTTATTTTTTTTGAAGATTCTGCTTATCCTAAGCTTCGCGAGGTATTTGAATTACTGCAACAATAATCCTTGTTTTGTTCTTTGTTTAGTAATAAAAATTTATTTGTGGCTTGCTTTATTTACTTTAAATGATATATATTTTTCTCCATAGTAAAAAGCACACTTATTATTTCAATTAAAAATGTGTCATGCAATGTTTTTTTTTTCAGCTAAAACTTTATAAAAACTGACATCCATGCTGGTATGGCTCAAAATAAATAATATATCCAGAATAATAATGAACACTTTCACTTATTATTAATTTAGTTCCATTGAATTTTAAATATATATACTCAACTGTTTCCAAGAGATATACTATATTTTTATCTATCCTTACTGGTATTTATTTCCTTTTGTGTATTACTGCAGTTCATTTTCCCTATGGCACAATTATTGTTAGTTTTTCAGTGAATATATTCGTTGATTATTCATCTCCGATTATTTCTTCAATACTTATTAATTTTCAAGAGATTATTGGGAATTCCGATTATTGACTTTCCCAGTAGAAAAAAAATAATTTATTCCATTATTTTAACAACAGGGCTTATAATTATCTATGTATATTGATGTAAAGTTGTAAATCATAAGGTTTTAGGAATTTTTAATCCAACTTTGTTTTTTTTTTTAAAAAAAAAAAATATCACCAAGAAAAAAAAAACTTAGTTGCTTATACTTTACGATCAAGAACCCCCCCCCCCTCTTGAATTTCATATTCCAAGATTGTTTGAAACTCTTTGATTGGCTAATATTTTCCCACTTTTTTCTATGAAACAATTATTTATTTTGAAAGTTTTTGGTTTATCATTTTAAAATGACAATTTATCATTTTTTTTTAAAATATTAAAATACAATATTTTTTTAGAATTTAAATAAAGATAGAATTTACTGTTTTAATTTTAAATCAGTTTTTGTAAAATTAAACTTTATTTATCTACTTTTAAATATAGTAAGATTTGAAGATAAATAATTTCTATGTTTAAAATCAAATGTGCACAAATAATAATTATTAGCATCAGTGATGCATTATGTTTACAAAATTACAATTTAAACTTCACTGGTTTTAAATTCCAAATAATATTAATTGTTCATCCATCTGCATATATATGACTCTATAGTTATTATCTATGTGTATTTTGAGTTAAGACATTTATAAATTTCCCTTAGCTAAATTCGAGTTCAAACCCTATGATCTAATATTTCATTATTGTCTTCTTTTAATAAGTAAATATTATTGGATTTGTAAAATTTAAAATTATACACTAAAATTTTATTTTAGAATAGTCTGAGCTAATAAAAAGTGCACAACATATATATATATATATATATATATATATATATATATATATATATATTGCACAATATATATATAAACAATTAAAAGACTTATATATATATATATATAATTTTTGTAATTGTTTACAGAATATTGAAGGATTTATCTTTGTATATTGTGATAAAAGAATTATGTGATATTCTGAGTTAATATCCCCACACATTGGTGTCAATTATATAACAAGAAAGTTTCCTAATTATTTGTAATTAAAAGCAATTTCTTTATGTTGGGTAAGAGGTGTTATGTATTATGCTTGTAATATTAATAATATATATTTGGGAGAGAAATAATATTAGGTTAAGATAATATTTTCCTTCCACATAAAACTATTTTCTTTCCCAATCAGAACTCAATAGGAAGCCTAAGATCACATTAATATTATGAATAATCAATAGTATAATCAATTAATAAATTTCCTAAGAATTAATAAAACAAAAAAATGAATTTGGTAAAATGGTTATACTGAATATATGAATTGCCATTTATGTAACTGTAGACAACAAAATTATACATCAAATAATAAAAATTAATGTTATAAGAGATTTTTTTTTTACTCATGTATTTTATCTTAGAAATTTTTATTGTTCATAATTGTTTATTTTTTTAAATGATGACTTTTCCATTTAATAGTTTCATAAATATCTGCCAAATATAATTTTTAAGGAACTTTTCTAATAATATCCATTATTAGTAGTTCTAAAGATGCTTTTGGCTTAATGTCTTTAGTAAAACTAACTAATTCATAGAGATAGAATTAAAACCAGTTTAATACTATTTTTATTTTTTCTTATTTCAGAATCTGTAAGATTTTCAATGTTCTTCTCAATTGTTTCTGCCATTATTCTTTAACTTACTTCTTTTGCAATTTTTTATACATTTTTAGCAGATCTCAAGTATTATTTCAGCTTTATTTATCCTCTCTTTAACCTTCCACTTTAATGTTTTTTGACAATTTTCATTTGATTCATATTTGTTTAATTTATTTTTGATGTTTTTTATATAGTTGATTGTTTTTATATTTTATTGTAATCTTTCATTTATAAATGAGAGATTTTGTTCAATGTTTTATTTACAATGTCATATTTTTCTTAATTATCTGTTCCAGTTTTTTACTATTTTCATTATCTTGTTGTTTCTTTTTCTTTATATTGTTCTCTCTTTATCATTTTTATTTTATGACCATTGAAGTAGGTAACTAACTATTCAATAATCTACTTTAAAATCTTTTTCTAATGAAAAAAAATTACATAATGTTTAAATTCAATAGTGTATCATAACCCATAATTTTGTAATCCAAATAATATTTTGTTGTTTATTATTTTAAAATTCTACTATTAATACTAGATTTTCTTATGTGATTTATCACAGTGGTAGAGTGAAGGATTTGAAAACTATAGATTACTGAATTAAATATCAATTTATCATTTATATTATTAAATTGTCACATGATTTTATGACACCTACTTATTTGGATTTATTTAATACTAAATATAAATAAATGACATCTATTTTGCAAAAATTTTAAAAAAAATTAATCGGGAAACTAAGTTTGAGTCGTCATATTTGAAAAATGAAATGCCTTTTGTCGTTGCTGTTGTTAAAATGTATTTAAAATAAAATAATTATATCAACTTTTGTGAGTTTTTTTTTTAATTCTGTTGTGTATTTTTTAAAATGGTTTGACTTTTATCATTAGGTAGTAAAATTATTAATATAAGCTTTTGTGTATTGTATTGGGTAAATTGTTTATAAAAAATTTTGCTAGCAAATATTCAAGTAATTAAATGCTCACATTGAGTATCAATGACAAATAATATGGTTACAAAGTTGACATATTATTCTATAGTCATTCATTGTAAAAGGGCTTTATTCATTCTTGAATTACTAGTGCAAAAACTGCATAGACACTTTCTAAATCAGGTCTAGTTTATTTCTCCATAAAGAGAAAAAAGTAATTTGCAAAAACTTATTCTCAAATTCCAAATTAATTGAAATGTTCTTATTTTAATTTCACAATTTCTAAATTATTAATTGAGAAAGAATCTCCCAAAATATTAAATTATGTCAAAAATCTTATAGAGTTTTAAGTAAAGAAAAATCTCCTTCTTAAATAAATCTCAATAATAGGTCTTTTTAAAAAAAAAAACAATATTAATTTCCATATAACTAATTAATGACAAAATATCTCTTTTAATGTTTATTTTGTAATAAAGTATGCACAAATTTACTCAAAGATGAAATTAATTTAAAACATTTTAAAAAATTAAAGTTAATCATTAGCCAAATGTCATTTCAATTTCACAAAGCCTCAAATGGTAAATGATTTTATGCGAAATATGCAAATAGAAGAAAAAAAACTTTTTTTTTTCATTTAAAAAATGTTTCCAAAAATAAACTTTATTAAGACTCAGAAGGATTACATGAATTACATATGAAAACATAAGGTGTTAGATACACATTAATACATGATTTTACATATGAATAAGAGGTTACAATATTGCTTATGATAGGGGAAAACAAAGCTTACAGTAATTTAAAGAAGAATGATCATTACATAATAAGATACATATGTCAAATTAGGTTTATATAAAAATTTTAAATGGGATCTTGAGAAAAATACATGGAAGCATATGATGGAATTGGGGGAAAACATATATGGGGTGTGGAGATAGAGTTGGTGTTAGATTAATATATGATTGTATATAAATTGGGCCTATTTTGTGAGAAGGATTATAGTTTTCATGGCTGTCTTTTTATTGATATGTTACATAAGTTTCATATAAAAAACATGAGTTTTAGATATAATTTGATACATGATATTACATATACAATGATAAAAATGATTATTTACTCTGATTGGAATAATAATAATTGTTGTATAACAAAATACATATTTCAAATTAGGTTTACATGAATTTTACCAAAGCATTATGAGATAAATACATGAAAGCATATGATTATATTTGTAAATACATTTAGTAGGGTGAATGAAATTACTGTTCCATTGGTATATGGCTGTAAAATTATGCTTTTTAGTTGGTGAGCAGTATAGGTGTCAAGACTAAGTCTTATTATTTATGTGCTGGGTATTTTAAGTTCATTTGAGGGAAGTTGTGGAGAGTGATTTTTCAAACTTCTTTGGATCAGTGGGTTGATGAGGTGTGTGTACTGTATTACTCTCAAGTGGTGGAGTATTTATTCCAGAGTTCATTCTGGTGTGATGTTGGAGTTATTAGTTCATGCATAGTAGATACATGAGCTGGTTGAGATTCCAGAGAGTGGGGTGGAATCTGTGGCTGATATAATGATGGTCTTAAAAAAAAATGTTGTAAATTATACAAAATTTAATTTACTGTGGCATGATAATATAAATTTTAACAAATTATTGTCAAAATGTGAGGCATCCACACCATAGGGGAGGGGGATTTACAATCTTGTGTTTTTAAGTCTAGGTTTTAAATGTTGTTTGCATTGATTGTCCTGAAACATCAAATGTTTTATTCATTAATGGACTTGAAATATCTTTGCTATTGCTACAAATAAATTATTCTTGAAAATACTGGCATATATTTTTCATGAGATAGAGCTGGCAATTTACTAGAATAGTTTTTGGTGCTAATCACTTGGTCATGTGGTTGTATGGTAATCATTTTGATTAGTTTTAATGATTTTAGAGTGTCATTTTTTTTAAGAAAAAACTTTTGTAAATTCAACATTTTCTTACAAAAAATGTGGGACATAGTTAATTGTTAATAATTGGTTCAATATATGTTAAATTTGCCTGAAATATTGCAGATTTTGAGTGGTTGTTTGGTGTTTTAAACCTGAAAGTTTTTTTGTTGTCTAGCAGTACTAAGTTTACTGTTTCTAATAACATATTTTTCTTGCAAATTATCCATTATGCATAGAGATTTTTTTATAACTAGAGTATTATCTAATTAGGTTATGTTCAGTCTTTGTGATGACTTGAAATTTATCTTTAAAAAGCTAACATTATGCAAACTCTTAAAATTTGAAACAGGAATATTGAAATGACCATAGTGTCAGAACTAAGATGTTATCTTCTATTATTATTATTATTATTATTATTATTATTATTATTATTATTATTATTATTATTATTATTATTATTATTATTATTATTATTATTATTATTATTATTATTATTATTATTATTATTATTATTATTATTATTATTATTATTATTATTATTATTATTATTATTATTATTATTATTATTATTATTATTATTATTATTATTATTATTATTATTATTATTATTATTATTATTATTATTATTATTATTATTATTATTATTATTATTATTATTATTATTATTATTATTATTATTATTATTATTATTATTATTATTATTATTATTATTATTATTATTATTATTATTATTATTATTATTATTATTATTATTATTATTATTATTATTATTATTATTATTATTATTATTATTATTATTATTATTATTATTATTATTATTATTATTATTATTATTATTATTATTATTATTATTATTATTATTATTATTATTATTATTATTATGTTTCAAAGCAAAACTTTATTGAGTCTAAAAAGTTACAGAGTCATATATTGATTTTTTACAAATGAAAAACAAATTACAACTTTCAGTATATAAGTCTTTATCTTTTCTGCATACTTTTTTTTTCTTCTTGTTTTTAAATTTGATCTTCTATTTAGTTCAGTTTATGCTTGCATTTTTTTTTTAAAAGTTGGAAAAAATGCTGATGTTGAAAATGTCATCATCTATCTTATTGGTCTTTATATTTCATAGACTGGATCTCTGTTTCAAGTGTGACCATGTGGCTGCAAATATATCTGGTTGAGCTAGGATGCTGTCTCTTTTTCTTAACAGTTCTAGTTTTATTGAATATGTTGCTGGGTGGCATCGAGGGTTATTGGCAAGTGCAAAAGTGCATCTGGTGCACCAGTAGGCATAAAGGCTGTATGTTGCTGCACGAATAGCAGGGTTGTTGCCTTTTTTAAATGTATTTATTATTTCATCAATTGAAATGATAGCCTTTCTGTATGTGGTAAACATTGTGCGACATATTGTTTCTAGGGCACTGCAGGAATGAAGAAAATGATCTTGTGTCTCTTCTTCTCTATGACATAGCCCGCACATGGGGTCTATATTGGTATAGAATCTATGAAATCTAAGGAAATGGGTTGTGGGTAGAGCATTGAGATTAAGCTTAAGTAGAAAATCGAATAATTTTGGTTCTAACGACCATTTTCTGAATTGTTGCAGTAGTTGCCTGTTGTCTATTCCAAGAACTGATGGATGTAGATTGGGTGTCTGGTTTGGATGTAGTATATTGTAAATGTCCCAGTATGTATACTTGTTGTCATTATTGAGTGATATTTTGTTGTATATTGGCTTGAGTTCTTCAATCAGTGTGGATAGATATCCATATGAAGGGGGTGGTCTGTCTGTGGGTATTATACTGATTACACACTCCAGGTCTGGAAATCTTTTTATGGTTGCTGTTATTAGATTTACTAATTTCTGTGTGTAAAAAACATTGATTGTATGGAGTCCAAGTCCATTGCTATGTGGTGGTCTGCTCAGATTTTTTAAAGAGATTGCCACTGTCTTTCTCTTCCATATTAGTTTGTTACAGATTGACGAGATTTTAGATATGAATGTTTTTGCAAATTTGATTATAGGTGTATAGTATGTAATTTTTGTAGTTATAAGTTGATTAAATAGTGCTACCTTTGCATATATTGACAGGTATGACTTTTCAAGTGAGGCTGTGATTTTTTCAGCATCTTTTTTTAATTTATTTTGAATTTTTTGCCTCATTCCATTGGTTCCAAGGTAGAATGGGAAACCAAGGAAAGCAGATGGTTTTCCATTAAACATCTCTGTACAGCTGCTTGTCCAATATACTGTGTATATTGTTGTACCGGTATAAATCCACCACGCTTACTCATACACAGTACCCGAGTTCAAACCCAGTCCACGTTTAAGAATAAATTCCAAAACGCCAACTGAATTCAAACCCAAACCCCGGCATGACCAACCGATGATGACTTTATAACAGCACGGGGTTATCCCTTTCCTAGCTCAGCTCAGAACATAGACAAATTCTTACAGTTAATGATATATATATTTATTATACTCTAGATATTGGAACGGTCATTCATGTAACGTATATATTTAAGTTGCCAATACAGACAGTAAGTGGCTAAATAGACTTAGAGAGTAATAAGGTGGAGGACACAAAAATTATATTAAATAAAGTGTTTAATAAGAAAAATAGAAAGCATATAAATATAGTGTTCAAAAAAAAAAAAAAAAAACAAGAGAATATTGTTTTATATAAAAAAAATATACCATATAAATATATGTTATACAGTACGGTAAGACTTCCATAAATCCTCTTGTATTTAGCTACTAGTCTTTAGCAATCATTTTATCTCGTAAACAAACTCATGCCAATAGCTGTGTAGTTAAATGATTGACGGGTGGCTAAGAGAATCAGAGTATTTGAGCATTGAAAATATTTATCTACTAATTTTATTAAGTTATTTTATTCGAATAGATTCGAGCCGTTACGTAGACGAACAGTTGGAAGTGGTTTTATATAAATACGACATGGAAGATAGATGTACTGGTGGTTGCCTATATTCAAGAGCCCTACAGTAATCACTTGCGGTGCATTAACGGAATACCGGGCGGCTTGTACTTTGACAAGGCTTAATGCCCCCAAGTAGCTCCGGGACACGACAACCAGCCGGGATCATTTCGAACCCGGTGATCCAAGAGATAACCTGGGAAAGAAAACTGCTTTCAATCCCCAATGGTAGAATGGCGAGACGCTAACTTCAGCAAAGGGAAGGCATTGCCACAGACATCAAAGACGAGTACTTGAAGTGGATTTTTTAAAAGAAATTATACAAAACCTGGAATCTATTCGTCTGTTTCTACGCCACAGGCTGAGATCCTTATCCCAATAAAATCATAGCGGAATTAAACTGACCGCGAGAACAAAAATTAATTAAATTTACTCTGAAACCCTAAACCCTCCAGGTTGACAGGCGGTAGCGATAGTATCAAATTATACACTGAATTATTTCTCATATCATACATGACATTAATATAACACTTTAAAACCATTATATATATATATTTAAGATTGAACCTTAGATCGCAATTATATGACAACTTAAAATAGAATAATAAAGGGATTTAACATTTACCAACTCGAAATATGAAAGAATATTTAATTCAGAAATCGAAATTTACTTTTAAATAACTTGATCATTATTGTACACTAGTTTTACACAGAGTTGGGGAATATTACTATTGGCATCGTTTGTTTATGGAATACGCAACATAAAAAAAATATAAATGCATTCATTTAAATTATTATTACTCTTAATTACAATTTTTATAAATTATTTCTAAAGACTAGAGCGGAGGATTAAAAAAAAAGAAAAGAAAATTTACTGACAGGTTAAACAATAGCATTATAAACGATATAAAAACTTACATGTGATTCATTTGATTGATAACATTAAGCTCGGGAGAAAGTTAAAAGTTCATGTAACACAGTTACTCTTCTTTCTTCATCCGGCTTGGCTTTTCCCGATTGATATTTCCGACGTAACGTAGGCGCGCATATTGAGAGTTATTTGCAAGGCATAGTCAATTTGGAGATTGGAAGCTGGAAACTCTGAAGCACATAAAACATGATCAGTCAGCGGCACGAAGACCCAAATTGGCAGGGCAGAGATCAGCTCCTGGCACTTAGCCCATCAACATTGCGGTTTACTGGTGAACTTCTTAACAAAGTTCTAGGAATTACTCTAGCAGCTGCTGTGTTGTCTTAAGACTACCTCTCTCAACCACGACAAAAGTTAGAATGAAGTTTTTTTCTAAGATCGCCATGATTGACCTTTCCGCCTGTGTTTTTGTGTTTAGGCTCCGCCTACTTTCTCTAGCCTCTAGCCATCCAGCTTGACCATACAACATCAATTATCCCTCCATTGTCCTTTTACTTTAATACCCTATTTTTAAATTGACACAGTAATTACAAATCTAAATTCCTTAACTAATTTCGAATACAATTTAATTACTCTGTACATTTTGCAATTTAGATTTTAATTAAAAACACTGATCAAAGGAATGTGACTTTTGATCAGTATTTTTAAACGACTTTGTATAATTTTACAAAAAGCTAAAATTTAAACAAATACGCCCGCAATGAAACTTTAAATTAAATTGATACAAATTCACAAACCACGCACACACGAATATTATTTCATGGTTTGTGACATTTATATACGGAATCTTTACATATTGATTTACAAAACTATAAAATATATAACTAATTTTTTTATTATGACTGGAAATAGACAAATCCTCACTGCGGGCAGATAGTGGTTCGAATTACCGTACCTAAAACACATGAAACGAAGATCGGTTCTTCGATCTGTCTGTTTCAATATTGACCTCCTTTTATTTTGTTAATTTTTAAATTAAAATTTGAGTATAATTCTTATTATCTCTTTAATATGGGGAGGTTCTTTTTAGAGGGGAGGAAAATGGTTACATCGTCCATATAGGCTATGCATGATATATTTAAAGCAGTGTTTGGAATTTGAATGCCTTTTATTTTTTTCTGTATCTCTATTAATAGAGGATTTATATATATTGTAAAGAGCAAGGCACTTAGGGGGATCCTTGTGGGATGGATTGACTCGGTCTGAAGGCTGGTGATTTTTTTCCATTCAATGTGATGTGAATTTCACGGCTGAGTAGCAGATTGGCTATTATATATAGTAGGGATGGAGGTGTTGTTGTTTTTTTCAGCACGTCTAATAATTTGGCTATAGGCACTGAGTCAAAAGCTGCCTCAATGTCTAGTTGAACTATAATTGGTGCATATTTCTTTCTTTTTTTTACTACTTCAATAATTGTTTTGTACATTAAGGCACCCTGGCCAATGGATGATCCTTTTTTGGCATATTGTGCTGATGATAACACAGGGAGTATGTGTTGTTCTATTTTTTCCTTTATCACTCTTTCAAGAATTTTTATTCCTAAAGGTCCCATTGAAATTGGTCGTAGATTAGATAAAGATGATATTGCTGTTGGTTTTTTGTTAAATGGAACCATTGCAATTGGGTATAGACTTTGTATGTTGTAAATTTTTTGGGATATGTAATTGGCTAGATCGCACAGGTATTTTGCTGTGAAGTGACTAAGATGTTTGAACACAAATTTGGGAATTCCTTGTGGTCCTGGGTGACATGTGTTTGTTATTGTTGCAAGTTGAAATACAATGTCAGTTGTTGTTATTGGTGTGTCTGTTTCAGGGTCTCCAAATATGTCTTCATTTGGTATGTACACTCTCTGTTTTTGCAGTTTTTTTTTAAAGTGTTGATATATTGGGTTTATCATGTTATGTCCAGCTGTTATAGAGCCATCTATTTCAAGTGCCATAGGCACTCTGACTGTGGATGGGTATCCCAATGCCCACCGTATGTATGCTCTGGTCCAAGTATGTTGTTGTGTAAGGCATATTTTTTTCTTTTTTATTGCTACATATTGCTTTAGTGTATTGCATGTATTGTTGTACATTTCTGTAAGTTTTTTAATTTGTGTTTGATTATCTGTAGTTGGTCTGGAAATGGTTATTCTTTTATGTAGTTCATCTGCCAATGCTAATAATCTGGTGGGGGGTGTTGAGTTGCAGGTAATATGATTGATGTTGAAAGAAAGTATATTGGTGAATGCTATATACTTTTGTACTGGATCGAGTGACATGTTTTGAAGTTTTTGGAGCATTATATATGTTTCTGAATATAGGAATTCAGTTGTTTGTGCTGGAAGAAGTATTCGCATAGTCTTTTGGAGGGCTATTGTTGTATTCTGTATTTTTGTTAGGTCGAGGGTGATGAACTGAGCAGCATGATCTGAGATTATAGATGGACAGAGTTCAAGATTAAAATAATGATGTAACATTGGTGAGTAGAAACACAAATCAATAAGTGACTTATATCTATTGTTATTAAAAGATATTGAGTTTGATGGGAGAAAACCCTCAGCACTCATAAGTGGGATTGTTATTTGATGGATCCATTTGGTGACAAAAGTTTGGTAGGTCATGTTGAAATCTCCCAGGAGTATTATGGGATTTGGTGTTGCTGTAAGCATTGAATTTATTGTTGCTATTATTCTGGAGATGATGACGGGGCCTGGTGGTATATATACAAATACTAGGTTAAGTGTGATATTTTTATGATGGAGTGTTAATATGATAAGATTAGAGTCAATATATATAATTTTAAAAGAATCGAAAGGGCAGTTGTGGGAAATAATTATGCCTGTGCCACCTGATGGTGATGATGATTGCCTTGAGCAGGCACAAAAACCTTGGCTGACTAAATATTTTGATGGATCAATTTGAGAGCTGCTGTATATTTTTGTTTCCAAAAGCCCCAGTATGTGTGGTTGTGTTGTATGTAACCATTTTTTGAGATCAAAAAGTTTTTTGGTGGCATTTAAGCCTCTAATGTTGAGAGATCCAATTTTTATCTTCATGTTTTAAATAATTTTTTAACAGGGTATTGATTTTTATTTTATTTTTAATACTAAATTTTTGTTTATATTGCAGTAGATGGATGCTGATACATATTTAAGACATTGTTGGGTTTATTATCAGTTTTTCTTTCATTTAATATTGCTTCAGACTCTATACAGGCAATTTGTGATGAAACCGAACAGGTGTCCATTTGTTGTTGGCTTACATCCATTTCTATTTCATCATTTTCTAAATTGTATATGTCTGATGAGTTGTGCTTTTGGTCTGTTTTTTTTTGCCTTTTTGGATTCATGATTTTTACTTGGTCTACCTGGCTTTCTTTTTCCCTCTGGTGTATTCTCTTGAATAGGTGGAAGAGGGGCTTCTATTGCATCCATTATGTTTGATGCAGTTTTGTTTATAATTGTAGTTTTTTTTATTATTGGTATCTTTATATTATCTGGATTTATATTTTCATTATATAACTGTGTGTGTTTACTTTCTGTTTGTTGATTTTTACTTGGTACACATTTTGTTTTATTGAGATGCTGATCCTGTGATGTAATTGCTGTATTTTGTGTTGTGGTTTCTTGAGAATTATTTTCGTTTGAATCTTGGATTTCTGTGTTAGTTTTTGTGTTATTATTTTTTTGGTTGGTCTTTGGGATAGGCAATTCTGATCCATTATTATTTTTGTTTGTGGGTGTTTGAACCTGTTTTTTTCCGGTTTCTATTATTGGGTTGCCAATGGATGTAGTGTTATTATAAATTTTATTTTCATCACTGGGTTGTTCTGGGGAGAGGATTTTAGTTTGTTCACAGTGATTGCTTTTTGTGTTATCGCACTGAGTTGCTAGGTGTCCTCTCTGTCCACAGCCAAAACAAAGTGGCTTTAGACCTCTTATGTGAAGAGAGAGTGTCGCTTCTTGATCTGTAATCTGTGTTGGAATCGTTGAGGCGTCTACGTTTTTATGTAGTTTTATTTTAAATTCAAAACGATTACTACATATCGGTATAGGTGTGTCTTTTAAATATATAGGCTGTAGGGCAATTACTTTTCCAAACGGGTTTATCATTTTTTGAAAATCTTGTACGTTGTATTTAAGATAAGTATTTTTAAGCACTCCAGTAATTATATTTTTCCGGTTTTCATCTATAATTACGAGTGCGTAATTATCAAGTGCTAAAATAGTGGATTGAAACCGTTCTTTTTGCTGCTGAGTATAAAAATCAATGGTTATATATCGAGAATTTGGATGGTCGGCGATACAAGAGATTGTTTCCCATAGTGCATTTTGCGTGATTGCTTCATATAATAAAGCTTTTGGGAAACGATATAATGAGCATTGATTATCGGTTACTGCGAGTACTAACGAAGTTGGTGAAAAAAACCTGCGAAATGTTTCAAATAACGTCCGAGGCACCGTATTACTGAAACGGTCCGTCACATTTTCAAGCGTTTCTTTTGTCCAGATTGCGGCTGGGGGTTGATTTTCCTCTCGAGTGTTTAGATCAAGATTTTTAATATCATTTGTGTTTGTTCTACGGAAGCGCGGTATTTGAGTTGGTGCTGTAGTATTGCTATTACTTTTAAGTACTTTTGCATACGAAATAGGCGATGTTGAAACTAACGATGTTGTTAATTTCGTATTGGTGCTTAATTCGCTCACGCTTGACTGGGCAGTAGCCATGATTTATTCTGACTCAAGTCAGTATTTTTTTTTAAAAAGATATTAAAACACACCGATATTTTTCAAAAAACACTATTAATCTATTATATAATTCGATTTTTCCTGTATTATGTTTGTTTTTCGCATAACAAGTTGGAACAAAAGTAAAAAATAAATACTTACATCGGAGAACTTAAGGATTGCTTCTTACCTCAGCAGAGATTTGCTGTGGGATTATTATTATTATTATTATTATTATTATTATTATTATTATTATTATTATTATTATTATTATTATTATTATTATTATTATTATTATTATTATTATTATTATTATTATTATTATTATTATTATTATTATTATTATTAATAATGATTATTATTAAACACTTTTGACAACTAAAAAAAAATCTGTTAATATTTTTCTGATCAAAGCTTTTGAATTAATATTGAACACAAAGGTTGAACATTTTACTAATTTGTTTATTAACCTGCTTTGTGGAACTAGTTTTAGAAATGATATTGAGGTTATTTATCATTTAATGTACCTTGCATGTTTGGAAATTTTTATCAACACACATTATTTATTTATTCTATTCAACAGAACAATTAAAAAGATATGATAGTGTAATACATTTAGTACATTGCAATAATTATCAGTTTTTATTGTATTGATAGCAACATATGTGGTTAACAATTTTACCTCTTCAATGGAAATATTACATTTTGTATATATAGAAATCAGATTGATATTTCTAAAAAAGGACTTAGCCCAAGCTTGACTGACAGATTTATAATGATATTTTGCAAGTATATATCCTTCAGTGACATTTTAAACATTATTTTCATTAATTTTAGCAAAGTATTACTAATTTTAGTTTTTTTTTAATTTAAGTATTATAGTATGATATTTTGTTCAAAGTTAGTTTTTTTTTTTAATTTTCTGTTATTTTAAATACTGGATTAGATATGAAATTTACAGATGGTCTTTAAATTTTTCCAGGTCAAGGTGATAATAGATTTTATATTAACTTTACATTTTCTTATTTCGCATCAGATTTTTGTTTTTGTATGATGATTTTGTTGTTAAATTATAATTCAATAGTAGACTTCAAAAACATTTTTTTTCTCTTTACTTTAAAGATTGGTATTGTTTGAGATAATAGTTGGACTATTTCCATAATCTATAATTAGATGTTGAGTGTGTTATTACTAACAAGTTGTTTGTATTTGAAAAGTTTAAATAAAGTTTAAAATTTTCTGGATATTCAACATATAATAATAGATGAAATAATCTGAAATATCAAATATACTAGCATGACAAAATTTTAGGCAAATACATTGATGTTGTTTTTTATTAATTATTCTAATATTAGTAGATTTGATATCTTGTTTTCTTAAATAAAATACCCATCACCTATTAGATTTTAAGCTCATCTAAAAATTGAAATAATTAACTTTTTTTTTTGATATAGACAAAATTATATTTTTAACACCTATATTTTATCCATGGGTTTTAATATTTTTTTACTATTAGATCTTGTTTATATTTGTGGAGTTAAGCATAATACTTAAAGAGTGATAATGTAATTGAATAACTTGAAATAACCCTTTAAGCCAGAATATTCTTGTGAATAATTTTAAAAAAATTTTTTCAAACATTATATTGAAGGTTTGAATTAATGTTGTTATAGCAAAATTATAAAAATTATGTTTCTATTCTTACAATAACCATTCAGTTTTTTGATATATATATATATATATATATATATATATATATATATATATATATATATATATATATATATATATATATATAGTGCCAAGGCCAAAGCCGAACTGGCACATGTATATAAAATAATTTTGTCTAAAAAAATTATTAAAATAAATGTCTTTCGTAAAAGAGTTTGAAATAAAAATTTGAAAATAATTGATTAAAAGTGGGAAAGGGTTTTCTTTAGAAAGTTAAACTAAAAGTTTTATAAAAGGAAGTAAAGAGTTTTTCTTATTAGTATTCATAAAAATAAGTAGTTAAAGGTTTCAAAATATAAATCTCTTTTCATTCGAATTAAAGAAAAAGTAATCTTATAACTAGTTTTGATGTGTAGAATAAAATTATATATGTTCATGCAAATGTAAAATAAATATATCCATATTAAAGAAATAAAAAATAATAAATGAAAGTTAAAAATTAACAAAAACACTCTGCAATGGCTATTAATTTAAATGTAAAAACAACATGTTTGCATGGCTGCTACTAAATTAAATGAACTTCAAAAACATGAGGTTATCAAAGGAATTTTGATAACACATACTGCCAGAGGATATCAAAACAAAAACACTTTGCATATATAAATAGCCAAATTTTTATCGGACATTCAGTCTAGTCTAGAGAAAACAGTGCAGTTTATTATGTATCCAGAAACAGAAATGCAGTGCTGAGCCGCTTTTGGGAACATACAATCTTACTTCATCCCTTAGTCAAATAAGATCAGCAACATCTTCCTGTGAAATAATGTCTGTGTAACAACTTGGAAATCCTCCATCAATGTTTAATTGTCTCCAATAATAATAAAATGAACAATAATGAAACTCCTCAAGGAAATGTCCCAGCTGACTGGAAATATTTGTAATGGAAGCAGCAACCAAGAAGAAAACAAAGTTCTAAATCTACATTCAAAATCCTAGGTAAAACATTTTCTTATTTTCATTTATACAGAAGCCATTGCATTCATGTGAATCCTCCAAAAGTCTAATTATATGAACTCTATATCATACATAAAATGAACTATTGATATGTGTATTTAAGTTTCAAATACTATTAATGATTTATTATTATATATGTGAGTATATGAGTTAAATATGTGCATGATAAAAATACCACTATTGTGTTAGTTAAAATTTATAAAGATATTTAAATTTAGTATAATTAATGTTAATAAATTGTCTTTAAACTTAAGCCTTAATTTGTCAGTCAATTCTTTTTATCAACTCTTTTATCAATTCTTTCACCACTACTTTTGTATAAGTTGTTAATGATTAAAAAGTAGGCTGCCCTAGTTAAGGGAATGTTTCGAGCGCTGGATTATGAGCCTACTGTCAGAATACATTAGTCTTAGACTAGCTGGTGCCTGGGGTTTACTCTGAAACAAATAAAGTGTTTGGATAGTAGGGGTTTGAATCTAGCAGCCGAGGTGGGCCACGATCTGATCATGGGTATTGTTGATAGTTAAAGCTATCAATAATATTTCCCACTTTGCTCAAACATGCCGGTTCATTCATGTAACATTTATAATTAAATAAGATTATAAATGTATTATAAAGAAGTTTGAAACCAGCCAAAACATTTGCAGTGTAAGTAAGATCTTCTGCAGAGTGAACCTGGTACATAAATGGCTATACCCAACTTGGGGATGGACCTAAGAAACAATAGTAATTAAATACTGTGTTTCTTGTTTGAGAAAACTTTTATAGAAAAACGAAATTATGTACTTAAAGTGGTTGAATTTCTAAAAAAAAGAATTGACCAAAAATTTTTTTTTCTTTAAATGAAAAGAGATTTATGCTATTCACATTAGTTAAAATAAATCATTCTGTTAAATCAGAGACAATTAGATGTTTGGGCAGAGTTAAGGGGTTAGAATGATTAGAGAAAAGGACAAAGGGGGTGGAGTCAGCGTATGTTTCCGTCTTAGTAAAAAGAAATAAATAAACAACTCATATTTAAATTTAGTCAAATAAAAAAAAATATTGTTTTAAAAATGAAAAAAAAGAAAGAAATATCTGAGATGCAGATGTTGATGAAAATGGTGATGAATATGATGGAAGAAATGCATCAAGAATTCAGGCAAAGTCGGTAAGAACTCATTGCAGAACTAAAATAAATCAAGCAAGAATTCATTGTGGAACTAAAAGAAATCAGGCAAGATCAGCAAGAACTCATTGTGGAAATAAGAGAAATAAGATGTGAAATTACAGGAAAGGTAGAGAAAAATCAAGAAATCATAGAAGTAGATTTTGTCAAAGAAAATAAGGAAGTTGAGGTAATGAAAGAGATAGTAGAGTCAGATAGTGGTAAATATAGTAGTTTGGAAATAGAAATTGAATTAGAATCAGATAGTGCTGAAACAGATACAGTAGAAACAAATATAGATCAAGAAATAGAAGAGACATAAGTTCAAGGTAGAAGATAGCATTAAGTATAGTAGCTTGGAAATAAAATTAATCAAGATAGAAAATAATAATAAAAAGATTAAAGTAAACATTCATGTTCATTTTAAATGTAAGGTTAAAACGAAGAGAAAGAATAGAAAAGAATATTCATGATTAGGAAAAAGATGCAGAGTCCTGTGTAAAGCTTAAAGGTTTTCTAATTTACAAGGCAGAAAATAGAATGGAGAGAGAAAGAGATAAAGTAATAAAATAATAAGAGAGGAAAGTTAGTTTATATTATAGAGTTAGTATGTAAAAAGAAAGAACCACCTGATAAAGTTTAAAAGTTAGTAATAGGGACGGAATATTAAAGTAAAGAAAAACAATGAGGACCGGAAATGGACTATGAGTAAAATAATAATTTTGATGTAGGTGAAAAGCCTGATATAGAATTTCGCTATTTAAAAAAATGATGGATTGTTTTGTCAAATAATAATAACAGAGGCTTCACAAAATAAAATATTTTTTTTTCTCCATGCACATAATTAAGAAAGAAAAATGCTCGTAAATAAACAGTTCAAATAAATCAATCAATAAAATCAAGTTAAATAAATAGGTTAAGTTAATGATTTAAAAATAATGTTTGTATGATTAAATAAATCAAGTATTCAAGTTAAATAAATAAATAAAATATTCTTAATAAAATAACAGTGTTGTAATAATGAAACTCTAATAAAGTAAGTCATTTTTGAAGTATATGCAGTTAATAAAATTATGTAAATAAATGATTTAAAGTCAGGTCAAATCCAATAAATAAAATACTTTGTATAATAATGAAGAGTAATAAAATAAAAGAGTTTTCTGAACACACACATTAATATAAGAAGTTAAAGTAATGGTTTAAAAATAATATTGTAATATAAGTAAATATAAATGTCGTTAAAATAATATTGTGAGATAGGTTAATACAAATAAGGTTTAAGATATTGGTCGTATGATTTAAAAATGATAGTGTAATGTTCATAAATATAAATGAAAAGTCAATCTAAGTTGTATTAAGAGTGTATAAGTATACATGTGTATATACATGCACATACACTGGTAATATTCGGTAAATACGATACCTCATGTTGTGTATCTGAAATGTATTTATCCAGATATTCTTTTATATTATTTTTTGTCACTGCTGCACCTCATGATGCATGCAAGAAGGGATTTATTTATTATAGATTCCCTGTAAGCAAGTCCAGTAATAACTTGATATTTAGAATATTAGTAAGTGTATAATTGTGCTGCATGTATACACATGTGTAGGAATTTATATAGCAAAAGGGAATGAGGGTAGTATAGAAATAAGTTTAGTTAAAAATAAGTTAAAGCTGCCGACTGGATAAATTTTAGTACCCATAATGGACTTATCAGGGAGCATTCCTCATTTTCCAAAGCATAAGTCTAAAATGGACAGTTGAAAATTCCTGCCATTCGCAGCGACCCTTTCTTTTTCCAAGTCCGGTAGAAACCTGGCAAATGAAGCTTTGAATTTTCATACGTGTAAGCCGGCATAAGTCAGTGAATCTGCATCTGCTTCATTTCCAAAAGATCCCTGTGCCACAAAATTAGTTTGTCCCAGTGGTCACTATCCAGGATTTAGATCATTGTGAGCAATGTATTTGGCATAAATAGAAGAAAAGGATAGTCAAAACAGATTGCCCTTAGCATGTAAAGTAAAAGATATCAAAAAGCAAACTTAGAAAATGAATAAATATTTAGAATCAAGAATTAAAGTTGCAAGAGATAAAATGGTCAAAAATGACACATTTTACTCTAAAACGGAGGGGGTGTAATGTGCCCAGGCCAAATTGACACATGTATATAAAATAATTTAGTCTAAAAAAATTATTAAAATAAAAATCTTTCATAAAAGAGTTTGAAATAAAAGTTGGCGAATAATTGATTAAAAGTGGGAAGGGGTTTTCTTTAGAAAGTTAAACTAAAAGTTTTATAAGAGGAAGTAAAGAGTTTTTCTTATTAGAATTCCTAAAATAAATAGTTAAAGGTTTCAAAATATAAATCTCTTCTCATTTGAATTAAAGAAAAAGTAATTTTAAAACTAGTTTTGATGTATAGAATAAAATTATATATGTGCATGCAAATGTAAAATAAATATATCCATATTAAAGAAATAAAAAATAATAAATGAAAATTAAAAATTAAAAAAAAACTCTCTGTGATGGGTATTAATTAAAATGTAAAAACAACACATTTGCATGGCTGCTACTAAATTAAACAATCTTCAAAAACATAAGACTATCAAAGGAATTTTGACAACAAATACTGCCGGAGGATATCAAAACAAAAATACTTCACGTATATAAATAGCCAATTTTTTATCGGACAGTCAGTCTAGTCTAGAAATAACAGTGCAGTTTATTATGTATCCAGAAACAGAAATGCAGTGCTGAGCAGCTGTTGGGAACATATGATCATACTTCAGCCCTTAGTCAAATAAAATCAGCAAGATCTGCCTGTGAAATAATGTCTGCGTAACAGCTTGGAAATCCTCCGACAATGTTTAATTGTTTCCAATAATAATAAAATGAATAGTAATGAAATTCCTCAAGGAAATGTCCCAGCTGGCTGGAAATATTCATAATGGAAGCAGCAGCCAAGAAGAAAATAAAGTTCTAAATCTACATTCAAAATCCTACGTAAAACATTTTCTTATTTTCATTTATACAGTAGCCATTGCATTCGTTTGAATCCTCCAAGAGTCTAATTATATGAACTCTATATCATACATAAAATGAACTATTGATATGTGTGTTTAAGTTTCAAATACTATTAATTATTTATTATTATATATGTGAGTATCTGAGTTAAATATGTGTGTGATAAAAATACCACTATTGTGTTACTTAAAATTTATAAAGATATTTAAATTTAGTATAATTAATGTTAATAAATTGTCTTTAAACTTAAGCCTTAATTTGTCAGTCAATTCTTTTTATCAACTCTTTTATCAATTCTTTCACCACTATTTTTGTATAAGTTGTTAATGATTAAAAAGTAGGCTGAGCAAGTTAAGGGAATTGTTTTGAGCACTGGATTATGAGCCTACTGTCTGAATACATTAGTCTTAGACTAGCTGGTGCCTGGGGTTTACTCTGAAACAAATAAAGTGTTTGGATAGTATGGGTTTGAATCTAGCAGCCAAAGTGGGCCATGATCTGATCGTGGGTATTTCTGATAGTTAAGGCTATCAATAATATTTCCCATTTTGCTCAAACATGTCGGTTCATTTACTTAACATTTATAATTACATAAGATTATAAATGTGTTATAAAGAAGTTTGAAACCAGCCAAAACCTTAGCAGTGTAAGTAAGATCTTCAGCAGAGTGAACCTGGTACTATATATATATATATATATATATATATATATATATATATATATATATATATATATATATATATATATATATATATATATACAAGGTGTTAGTGCATATATCAAATAATAATGTGTCAGATGATATTCTTTCAATGAATATTTACAAATGTTTATTGTAAGAAGTGAAATGAAAATTTACTATATAAAAAATAAAAGTAATATGTTTTTTTGACTTATTGTTAGAATTTGTGTTTTAAACATATGTTTTAATTAAAGAAATTTATTAAATTTAATAAATAATAAACTAAAAAAAATCATTTCTTTTTATTAAATTTATGTTTATATATAAATTTATATATTTTTTATTATAATATAAATTTATATATATATTCTGTTCATTTTTTGATTTTTACTACATTTTTTTATTTTTTCATTAAAATATAAATATATATTTAATTTTTTCATATCATTTTGAATTCAAAATTTATATCGATACATTAAATATTATTATGTTTGTTAGAAATTTTAAAAGAAGCATTCATTATTTTTTATAGCTACATTTGTTATAGCCTTTGGAGACATCTTCAATTCGATCTCTAATGTTTCTTTATTGTTAATAAAATACATTTTTCAGATTGATAAATAAATAAGATGTTAACATTAACCACCTACTCTTCTAAATTAATTTGAATTAAAAATTACAACTTCGTTCTCAAATGAACTAAACATACTACAAAAGCTTCCTGGGCAAATAAATATTCGAGAATTCTCTATTTCAGAATTTAATTTGCCTCAACATTTTCTAAAAAGGCTTTTATATATAGAGTATATGAGCAGAGACTTTTACATGCTGGCTTTAAGGCTCAAGAGTATAGAAGAAGTTCAAGTGTCAGAAGGACAGTGCCAGAACGAATCTAGAATTCCACACTCCATAGTTTGACATTTTAGTTTTGCACTAAACCACGTAAAGCTCTTTTACAATTGATTATATACAAACATTTGCTTAGATATTTTTGTAAAAACCTAGAAATTCTAGATCATTTTTTAAAAATAAAATAAGTAATGGTGACAATATGATTATTCTCTTCAAATTATTAAAGTAACCAAAAATAATTTTGTTATCCAGGTGATGCTGACTTAATGAAACTAATTAATACTATTTAAAATAAATTCCCTGATAATGTACAAATCTTTAAAAAAATATTTTGTAACATAAAAAACACATTCATTTTTAATAGTGTTTTTGAATTCTTGCTGAATGGAATAGTGTACCCAAAAACGTCCAACATATTTTTACCTTCTCTATTATACATTTCATTGAGGCCACAACAATTTTGATCACTATATCTTTATGCTTAAAATAACTCGATGCAATTACAATGCTAAAGCAAGAAATTCTATTTAATTTTTGTTTATGTTAGCTATTAAATCTTTAATAGTTGTTTATACTATAAATTAACATCACAAATATAGAGATTTTTTAAAAGTAAATTGTCATAAATTATATCTTCAAAGACTCCACTCATATACAGTGAGGATACATCAATTCAGAAGGTTTGCAAGTGCCCTAAATGAAAGAAGCAACAAAATATGTTATTATCTTACTAGATTAATTTATATTTGTTGATTCAAATTGTTTTAGTGAAGTATAACTAACAAATAAAATTATTACATCAACTCTCATCAAATTTGCCCAAGATTTTGTTAATGAACATAAGTAAAAAAAGCCTTACCTAACAATAGATTTCAAAAAAGAATTGACTATTGACATACTATTGGAGACAGGTGAAATTATATTACTTTTCAATCTTGCTAAATCTATAATCTTATGACAAAATCATTTTGTTTTTCAAAAAATAGCTATACTGGATATCTGTGCATTGATTGGACACATTAATTTAAATTAGATTGTGTAAATTTAATTTAAACTTACATGAGTGATACTTATGTATTATCCCTTTACTGGAAGCCTCCCAAGCATTTTTTAATTATCCATTTTCCAGAGCCATTGATAAATGTTGGAGACAATATGGCTGAATAATATTGAATATTTTATTTTAGTTTTTTTTAAACATGGTTATAAAAACACTCAAAAAAAAAAATACAAAATTACAAACAATTATAATTAAAATCAAGTTAATGTAACTGAAGTAAACAAAATAAAAAACGGAAAAAAAAATATAACAAACATGGGTTATTTATGTCAGTTGACAGAACTTCTTAAAAGCCTGCAGCATCATTGCAAATATATTTCCTTGTTTGTGCAGTTACCACCATATAAATTCTGCTAAATATAAATCCATAGGTTGCCATGCAGTTCACTTGTGCTTCTTGTTTCACTATTTCAGCAGATCCCATATCTTTTCTATGTTTTGCATATGCACACTTGTATCTGGATTCACAAAGTTATATGAGAGATTTACTTTTAAATGTTCAAATCCATCAAGATATAATTACTAAACTTTTATAGTCCTTCATATAATCTAAATAAATAGTAGATTCATTGGCAACATTTTCTTTAATCATGTCCATAAAAATAGGCACAGTTTTACTTGCAACAGTTATAATGAAACACTCAGCAGTCTCTCAGTGCAAGCCACTAATTAACCCCTTCTCTTAATGTATTCACTTTGCTAAAAAAACTTTTGGATATTTTAACTATTTCGTTAAGCCTTCTAATTTTGCATGATGATCTAGATAAAAATATAGAGTTGCAACCTTTGTAGAGATAGTTGTTCTAATTAATAATAGTTTTGTCTGACAAACCTGATTGGTACTTTCATTGTTATACGACCACCAATTTTCTATGCCCACTATAAATAAATCTGAGTTCATTGAAAAAGAAATTTTTGAGTCTTCTAACCATATTTTTTTCTAAAAAAATATTAACTTGGATCATGTTTCAACATTACACCAACATTGCATCTCTGCTTGCACATAAAATGTCATATTATGCACATTAGCACATACTTTTTGGGTAGGTAGTATCTCACAATTTTGGAAACAATTCAATAAATGTTACTGTGCCAATGAAAGGACCTCCATTTTAATCACTGTGAAAAAATGTTCCAAAAAAACAACAACTAACAAACACACTGAAGAAGAATCTTCAGTAATAATCGCAACAATGTTTGCAATGGCTTAACATTTATACATTATGATATACAAAGAAAAATATAATTAATCTAATATTAATAAAGTTTATCAAATATTTACTAATATTGTCTAAAGTAAAGATGAATGTATAATCAATTTCTTAATATTCTTTTATATAATCTATAAAATTATTTTGAGAAAAAACAAATACTTCAACCCCTGAAAATAGATAATTAAATAACATCTGACAACTGGAAAAGAGATAATACTTAAGTACAAGATGAATTTACTGTGTTTAGTTTACTACATTTTTTATTCCATAATAAAATAACTGAATAAAAATTGTATATTTGTATAAATAATAATTGAATGGATACTTTGGTAAAGTCTTGATTCTTTTGCTGCTTTTATTTTTACAGGAATTCCATTACCCACACTTCTGTTTCATAATTAGCTGGTGTATCTTCTGATTGATCTGCTTTTTTTCGTTTATTGAAGTAAATATTGTTGATGATCTCATTGAATATTTTTATAGATTCATTACTTAATGCTTTTGGTCAGCAGTAAAACAGTAATATCTTGTAATTGATGTCTATAGAAATCTGTGTGTATTATCTCCTGTTGTCTTTAATACTATAAAATGTTAATCTTTTTCACTGATCTAGATTTTCTTTGGATACTAGCATAAAACATTTTTTCTACTTTGAAATGGCTATCATTGTCTACTTCTGTTATTAATTACATGATTAGGACTAACATTTGGATAATTGATTCTTAATATGAGATTCATCAATATGTTAGCTGGAATTTTGGTAAACAGTTGCACACCCTGTGATTGCTTTTTTAGTTGTATTTTTTTTTTTTTGCTTTTTGCTCCATCAGTTCACACTTTCCTATTGTCCTCTGAATAAAATGCCATATCAAGACATATTTAATATCATTTTGCACAATAGTTTCTGAATGGGACTGGCATAAAACTATTATCAAAAACAATGGCCATAAATAATATTGGGCATGGCAAATAATTGCCAAAGTAACCTGAGAGTGACTGACGTGTGAAATAAAAATATATGTTACCACTAATCACATGGAAAAGTAATATAATGACAGTAAAAATTGGATTACCCTTTTAAGACTCAGATCAATATCTTGAGCCCAAGTGTTGACTCTTGTTTTGACAAAAATATTTTGGTTTAATTGGCATTGTTAGCTTTAGTGTAACAATGTCCAAATCAAAATATGCTATCATACATATGATGTTACCAATATCTATATTCTGGCTATGAATTGGTGATCACAATATAATAAATATAAAATTTATTTGTGATCTCTAAATACAGCAATGATCCTAGTCCTCCATACTTTGCAATTATTGACAATGAATAGCTTATGTCTTGTTGCCTAATAAAACCTTATGTACATTTGGTGCCTTCTTATCTGGTCATCTGAAGAAAAACTATTATGTTAAAAATTAATAGCCCATATTATTTATCATCTAGTTAGATATTTGATTATTTATGTGATGACTATTTACTATCAGTCATGTTGTTTTTATCCCATTTTATACTCGTGAGTTAAGAAAATAATTGAGTGGATTTTTTTTCTATAAATATTGCATTTTAAAATCATAAAATAGCATAGGAATTTGAACCAGTTATTGTAAATTGCTCTATTTTTTTACTAGATACAATCAATGTTAATTGTATGCAGTTAATGTCTCATTGAAATATCACTTCTGGTTAACTGAATAATCAGATAATTATTTTTTATTCAATTTTTCCCAACAGTTTTTTGAAATGGAGTATCAATGTCTATTGTTATAAAAAGATAACCTAGATAAAATTCTTCAAGAGACCTTAAGATGAACTCATCTTTTATTTAATTAATATGATTTACAGAGAAACTTTGAGACTAATTAATATATTTTGTTACTGGTTATTTAATTTATATCTTTTGTTGTAGGCTGTCATTCTAAACAATAAAGTAGTAACTTTTACATTCTCTTTATACATTCTGACTGGACATGTCCATTTAAAATAAGTAAGATAGATGAGTTCAATCAAGCTTGAGTGAGTTCATTAGATTGAATTCTGTATAAATTATGCGTTATTACTTTTAAATAAATTTAGAAATATCATTTAGAATTCATGTGTAATTGTTAAAGCTGACATATATTTAGAACACAAGTTTGGTAATGATATAATTAAAAGTTACATGTTTAGTAAATTCACTATTAATAAATAAAAAGAGCAGCAATTAAAACAACTGAATAATTAACTACTAATATAAATTGAAATGAAAAAAAAAATAATAGTTACAATATAAAAAATGAATTATGAAAAAAAGTGAAAATATATATATATATAATTTTGTGTTTAGAATAAAATTAATAGAACTAAAAAAAATGATTTTAAAAATGTGGATAATATAAATAGTTTTCAGTGAATTGAAAGAAGTGCCTGATAAAGTTTTTTTAAAAGAAATATAAAAAAAGTATGCCATTTAATTTATAGTTTATTTTGTGGAAGTAAAATAAAAGGTCACAAAAATGTAGCAGCAATAGAAGTTATGAATGGGTAAGTCGTTATTAAAAATTATATGCATTAAAAGAATAGAAATAGTTTTCAAGCAATTTCTTTAATATAAATAATAGGCTTGCATTTATATTAAAAGAAAAAGAAAGATAGAATAAAACAATAAGATATACAATAATGATGGAATGAAATTGTAGCAATATGAATAATAGCAAGGCACTGGAAATTGAACAAATACCTGTTGTAAATTTTTAAAGGTATATGAAGAAAAAATATTGAGAAAATTAGTTATGTAATTGTTTTAAAAATTAATCTATTCAGTAATAATTTTCTGATTTATTTTTTATATTTTTTGATGAATGTTTAGATAAAAAAGCATCAATAGTAATCACTCAGAATAAATATTTTTCAACGCTTGAAACTAAAATTTATTATAAAACGTATTTTAAAAATCAGTAAACTTGCTTTTCTATGTATTGATTTACAAATATATTCACTGGCTGTTATAATCCTCTGAAAAAAATGGTTTCTTATAGGAGCATGATGGTAATATTTTTATATTTTTAAAAACTGATAATGACTGGTATATGCATTCAAAATGTTTCAAAATAAAATTAATTATATAAATAATCTGAAAAGAAAGTTGATATAAATGTCTGTAATATTGAAAAATATGTTTGCTAATATATATATTAAACATTAAACCATCCCACATGGTTAAGAAATCCAGGACCGCCCTCTGTTGTGAACTAATATATAAATACAAACTCTAATGTATTTATATATTAGCTCACAGTGGGCGGTACAGGATTTCTTAACCATGTGGGGTGATTTAATGTTTAATATTTGTATATTTATTTCAGTATAGCTTTATGCACTGGGATTATTATATATTTATAAATCTTCTGACAGTAAATTCTAAGGTTAAATACTTATAAAACATATGCCGGCATTAGTGACAAATTATTTTTATTTTTAACTTATATCCTATCAAAAAATATTACTAAGTATATACCACAACTTTGCAAATATATTTTTTAATTAAACAAAAATTATATACATTTTAATTTACAGTATACAGATTAATATTTACTAGTGAATTTATCAATTACATTTTATTGATAAAAAAAACTTTTTTGCTTGTTATATAGATAATGTCAAATTATTTCACATCAATACAAAATACCTGGTAGAACGTTAGATTTCTATAAGAAAAACTATTTTTATAAAAAAATTAAATGTTTAGATAAATTGATAAATATATATTTTAACAATATATATGAAATCAAACTATAAATAAACTTTTAATATTATTCTTTAGATAGTTATCTCAAAACGATAAGATTGAATTAGCTGTTTTAAAATGTGAAATTGATCACTTTTCAGTGTTTGGTCATGGGTCATATTTTTTATTAATTTTTATTGATTTAAAAAAAAAAGTCATTTAAAATCAATAGTGCGAAATTGCTCAACCAAGTCCTTTTTTTCTAACATATTGTAAACCCAGTCAATCATAAATCATAATGACTACTTTTTAAAAAAATTCCAATTTTTTTTTAATATATCTAATAAAATTTATTTTATTTAAGTTACAAAAAATATTTTTAATATGAATGAAAATTGAGCTTTAATTTACTAATGTTTGAACATTTTAAAATTATTTAAGTTTTTTGTTTTGCATTTTGATTTAAAAAATATGATAAAAATAGCTGGTCCTAGAAACATATATATATATATATATATCCAAAAGATGGCGCTATAATATATATATATATATATATATATATATATATATATATATATATTAAAAATCAGTCATATATCACATGACCTATATAGCTTGCATTACCAATATGTTATATCTAAAGAGCCTGCTACTAGCTCTAAACAAGCTTAATTTTTTTTTTTTTTATGATAAATGCTACAAGAGAAAATACATGAAGCTTTTATCTATAATGGTCCCCATCCCCAGACCAGTTTCGAGCTATGGCTCTCATCAGTGAGGAGCTAGGACATAAGATTCAAAATATTAACTCAAGCCAAGCATTTATCTAATTCTTAAATATTAGGAAAAAGATCCAAATCTTCAGACATCTACATGTCTTCAAACTCAGCTCTTTAACCAAAGAAACTATATGAGCCTGAACTAAATTCAGAGATCCCATATATTAGTAGGCTTAGCAATTTAATATAGCCAAAGCCCTAATAGCAAAATTATAATAGTAAAAATCAGTCATATATCACATGACCTATATAGCTTGCAAGCTATAGGTCATGTGATATATGACTGATTTTTACTATTATAATTTTGCTATTAGGGCTTTGGCTATATTAAATTGCTAAGCCTACTAATATATGGGATCTCTGAATTTAGTTCAGGCTCATATAGTTTCTTTGGTTAAAGAGCTGAGTTTGAAGACATGTAGGTGTCTGAAGATTTGGATCTTTTTCTTAATATTTATGAATTAGATAAATGCTTGGCTTGAGTTAATATTTTGAATCTTATGTCCTAGCTCCTCACTGATGAGAGCCATAGCTCGAAACCAGTCTGGGGATGGGGACCATTATAGATAAAAGCTTCATGTATTTTCTCTTGTAGCATTTATCATAAAAAAAAAAAATTAAGCTTGTTTAGAGCTAGTAGCAGGCTCTTTATATATTATATATATATATATATATATATATATATCCGTTAATTAAAAACAATATTGTAATTATAATTGAAATAATATTTTTAACGGTTTACAAGCAATTACAAACAATCCTTCTGTGGATTTAAGGATTGTTTGTAATTGTTTGTAAACCATTAAATATATATATATATATATTGTAACCGGACCCCATACAACCCTTTTATTACGTCAGTTGTAACAATTTTCTGATGAGCATGCTGTAGGAAGGAGCTATCAATTGACATTCCTAATGCAGATGTTAATGCCTCCTACAACAATATTTCCTGCTCATCAGAGGATGTAGTACCATAGAGACTGGAAACATCTAAACATTTCTATGTTTGGTTTCCCAAAAAGCGCCATTAGATTTCTGTCTCACTACAACATGACTGGCCTAGGTCTAGTTATGTCAGACGTAGCTCAGAAAGCATGAGATTCTCATGAAGAAGTGCTATAATTGGTGAGTGATGCAATAAAACAAAACAAAATTGGACAACTGGATAACCAATTTAATTTTTAGTAACAAAAAATTTATTAAATAACAATTAATTAGCAATTTCTAATGAAGTTCATTTCTATCCACATGATAATTCATTTTCATTTTACTTATGAAAGAGCTAGAAGCAGTTCTTTTTTTTTTATCAATAGTTCATTTACAAGTTCATTTATGAGAAGACGTTTAGAAACAGTCTAATTCAACAATAGTTCATTTTGAATTCATTTATGAGAAGAAGCTTGGAAATATTCTAATTCAACAATAGTTCATTTTGAATTCATTTATGAGAAGAAGCTTGGAAATATTCTAATTCAACAATAGTTCATTTTGAATTCATTTATGAGAAGAAGCTTGGAAATATTCTAATTCAACAATAGTTCATTTTGAATTCATTTATGAGAGGACGTTTGGAAATATTCTACTTCAACAATAGTTCATTTTGAATTCATTTATGAGAAGAAGCTTGGAAACATTCTAATTCAGCAATAGTTCATTTTGAATTCATTTATGAGAGGATGTTTGGAAATATTCTAATTCAACAATAGTTCATTTTGAATTCATTTATGAGAAGAAGCTTGGAAATATTCTAATTCAACAATAGTTCATTTTGAATTCATTTATGAGAAGAAGCTTGGAAACATTCTAATTCAACAATAGTTCATTTTTGAATTCCTTTATGAGAAGAAGCTTGGGAATATTCTAATTCAACAATAGTTCATTTTGAATTCCTTTATGAGAAGAAGCTTGGAAGCAGTCAAGCATTTATGATTTATACAGCATTTCATTATTTTATGAATTATTACTGATTGGTAAACATTTAAACTCAGCAATTCTTGGTTTGTGGAGCATTTATCATTTGGTAATTGAAGCATTTATAATTTAATCAAATATAAAAGTATGTTCATATACATAAACTCTGTTTGGCTTGTGGAGCATTTATCATTTAGTAATTGAAGCATTTCTAATTTAGTCAAATATAAAAGTATATTCATACACATAAACTCTGTTTGGCTTCTAGAGCATTTATCATTTGGTAATTGAAGCATTTATAATTTAGTCAAATATAAAAGTATATTCATATACATAAGCTCTGTTTGGCTTGTGGAGCATTTATCATTTAGTAATTAAAGCATTTCTAATTTAATCAAATATAAAAGTATATTCATACACATAAGCTCTGTTTGGCTTGTGGAGCATTTATCATTTAGTAATTGAAGCATTTCTAATTTAATCAAATATAAAAGTATATTCATACACATAAGCTCTGTTTGGCTTGTGGAGCATTTATCATTTAGTAATTGAAGCATTTCTAATTTAGTCAAATATAAAAGTATATTCATACACATAAGCTCTGTTACATTACCCAGATAGAAGTAATATGCAATTAAAGCATTTCTAATCCATATAGTAAATACGTTAAAATATTTTTATAAATAAATTTGCGTATAACCATTTCATAACTTCATTTTATAACGTATGATAAACATGTTCTAATATTTTACAAAATAAATTCTATGTAATTATTTCATAACTTCACTTTATAACGTATGATAAAGATGTTTTAATATTTTATAAAACAAATTCTATGTAATTATTTCATGATGTCAATTTATAATTTTTGATAAAGATGTCTAAACATTCTTATAACATAATTACCTTCCAGTTTTGCAGTCTAGTTTACTCAAAAGAAGGCGGGTTATTTCATCTATGGAAAGTCATGGCACAGCGTGGAGAGAGTGAAGCCGCTAATTTACCCCATTGTCATTATAATTCCTCTAGCAAAGCTTTCTTTTTCCATTTTCACGTTTTGTTAAAGCTATATTTCAATATGTCAAAAGAATTAAGTAATACACTTTTTTTTAAAAAAAAATTTCATATGTTCTGCTTCTCTGTGTAAGACGAGAGAAAAAAAAAGTTCTTTTCTTCCGACGCTGTGCCTAATTTGAATACTGCTTCAGTTTAACCCAAGTATTTTTTTTTCTTTTTAATGATTGGATAATTAATTTCTTTTTTTTTTTATTGAGACAGATAAAAAAAAAATAAGATGACATAACATTTTATTCAAATCCATCAATCACAAAATTAAAAATATGATTTTTTTTTAAACAAATCACAGCTTTATTGCGTTCCCAATTAGACTGAATCACGCTAGACATTTTTGAATGGGGGGGATCTTTTGAATATTTATACGAGGAACAGTATATCTGTTTCATTACCCCTCACCAAATTTTGGGATGAAATCGCCTGGAAGTACGATTTCATTCCATATACTATACACATTATTTCTCAGTACTGCTTGGTTTTAGATATGCTGATGAATGGGTAAGATGAGCTGGAAAAGTGAATACATGAACCATAGCCTCCAATGCCAGGATAAGTAGACGGCCAAGCACAAACTACCAGCATGTACCGTCCCATGATGTCGCGAGAAAATATCTCATTTTTAAGCACTACCTCTCTTGTACCTAGAAGTATCATCCAACCAAGAATAGGAGCCAGAGAAAAAAAAACAATTTGGCACTCAGCCAACCCTGCTCAGCTTCAGTGAGTCTTAGGGGCTATCATTTGGCCTATCCATGAGACCAAGGCCTATACATGAGACCTATATATACGCACTGCTGGACTACTCTTGGAGCACAACATCCAGGTCTGGATAGTGCTGAGCATATACTTCGGAGCATCATAACACAATGCATCCAAGCAGCTCCGCTCAATCATCCACCATCTCAACATGAAAAACACAAGTTCATGCATCACTACACCACTCACAAACTTTTCCCATCAGCTATCTCTATTTTATTCTGAATTATAACTGCAACCTGGTTTGGGAGACTGAGGATCATGATCAGTTCTCCTATAGTCCTCTTTTGTATCATGAGGTGACATACTTCTGGATTGTCTCTTTTTTGAAAATTTATCATGTTTAACATTACTGTGGTGCCTTGCTTCTTCACTTCTGTATTTTCTTCGGAGATCCTTGTTACTGTTTGATCTTCTAATTATACACATCCGATATGGACCATGAACACCATCTGTGAATTTTTTCCTGTTCCTCTTCCATGGTGGTACTTCATTTTTACATAAAAGTTTCCTTTTAAATGGTTCTTTTGCCATAGTAATTATTTTTTTGGTATTTGTAAAGGTTTCTTGTTGTTTAATTTCTTTCACACTGATAAATCCCGAGTTTTGAAATTCCTTTTTGGTGTCTTTTCCTGCGTAAGCAACTAT
This sequence comes from Epiperipatus broadwayi, assembly GCA_028023455.1. Classification (NCBI taxonomy): domain Eukaryota; kingdom Metazoa; phylum Onychophora; class Udeonychophora; order Euonychophora; family Peripatidae; genus Epiperipatus; species Epiperipatus broadwayi. The sequence continues at coordinate 122,184 of JAQFVV010013063.1, read as the reverse complement.
ATTTTTAATAACTGTCTTTATATATATTTTTTTTGTACTCGATTTTTGATCTTCCGAGTTTATTAAGCTTTTGTTTATAATTTTTATATATGGCTGAGGACTAACACACTTTTCTTTCCATTTTATGGTTTCTTTCTCTATCTCCTTTACTATTTCATAGCATATATCAGATAATTTTTCTGAAACATTTTCTTCTATATTGGACAGTTCCTTTGTTATATTTTGATTATGTTCATTTTCACGTTTTTCATCTTCTTGAAGATCAGAAGATTTTAATTTTGCTTTATTAGATTCATTTTCATCCATTTGAAACTCTTTTACTGTATTTGATACAATTTCATTCTCAGCTTCTGTATATACTGTTTCTTTATTTTCAATTTTAGAGGTACATTCCACAATCAGAAGTTTTCCTGAAGGTAGACTGACAATTTCAAGATCACTCTTTGTAATTTCAATTTCTTCCTTTTTAACAATCTCAAATTTTGCTTCATCAGTAATAGGATATTCAATTTGTGATTCCTTTAAAATATCTTTGGTTGGGAATTCCAAAGTTTCCTCCTCATCCAATTTTTTAGACTGAATTATTTCCTTTATCAACTGGTTTAACTTTTCATTTTGATTTTCCACTGCTTCTATAATTTGTTTTTCTATTCTTTGGTTTGCTTCTATTGCTTGCTTGTTATCTTCTTCTCTTTGCTTATCTCTTTTTTGGTTATCTTCTTCTCTTTGTTTATCTCTTTTTTGGTTATCTTCTTCTCTCTGTTTGATATCTTCTTCTCTTTGTTTATCTCTTTTCTTTTGGTCTGCTTTTATAATTTCCAATAACTGGGCTAATGTAGACATCTCCCCTGTTTTCTCTGATTCCTCATCTGCTTTAGCTTCTTGTTTATCTTCTTTCTCAGGAGGATCCTCTATGCTTTCTGTATTCATCATTTTTTTGTTTTTGATCTGGTTTTCATCAATATTTTATTCTAGTTTAGTGGTATTTTTTTATTTCAACTTTAATAAGCTTCTCTCTCCATCCACACCATGACTTTACTCCATCTTCTTTGAAATGCCTGTTTCATTCTTTATGCCATTCATTTTTGTGTTGTTTTTCTTTTAAACTTTTATTTTTCCATCCTTCCTGAACAAATTACATCACTACATCATATGCACTGTTCATATCACAGAATCGTGATCTACTTATGCCTATGAGTAGGCTAGCTAGATCGGACCTCACAGTAGGGTGGCAAATTAACCGGCCTATGCCAGATAAGGCCTCACAGTAAGGTGCCAAATGTAACCGGACCCCCATACAACCCTTTTATTACGTCAGTTGTAACAATTTTCTGATGAGCATGCTGTAGGAAGGAACTATCAATTGACATTCCTAATGCAGATGTTAATGCCTCCTACAACAATATTTCCTGCTCATCAGAGGATGTAGTATCATAGAGACTGGAAACATCTAAACATTTCTATGTTTGGTTTCCCAAAAAGTGCCATTAGGGTTCCGTCTCACTACAACCTGACTGGCCTAGGTCTAGTTATGTCAGATGTAGCTCAGAAAGCATGAGATTCTCATGAACAAGTGCTATAATTGGTGAGTGATGCAATAAAACAAAACAGAATTGGACAACTGGATAACCAATTTAATTTTTAGTAACAAAAAAAAATTTATTAAATAACAATTAATTTGCAATTTCTAACAAAGTTCATTTCTATCCACATGATAATTCATTTTCATTTTACTTATGAAAGAGCTAGAAGCAGTTCTTTTTTTTTATCAATAGTTCATTTACAAGTTCATTTATGAGAAGACGTTTGGAAACAGTCTAATTCAACAATAGTTCATTTTTGAATTCCTTTATGAGAAGAAGCTTGGAAATATTCTAATTCAACAATAGTTCATTTTGAATTCATTTATGAGAAGAAGCTTGGAAATATTCTAATTCAACAATAGTTCATTTTGAATTCATTTATGAGAAGAAGCTTGGAAATATTCTAATTCAACAATAGTTCATTTTGAATTCATTTATGAGAGGAAGCTTGGAAATATTCTAATTCAACAATAGTTCATTTTGAATTCATTTATGAGAAGAAGCTTGGAAACATTCTAATTCAACAATAGTTCATTTTGAATTCATTTATGAGAAGAAGCTTGGAAACATTCTAATTCAACAATAGTTCATTTTTGAATTCCTTTATGAGAAGAATCTTGGGAATATTCTAATTCAACAATAGTTCATTTTGAATTCATTTATGAGAAGAAGCTTGGAAATATTCTAATTCAACAATAGTTCATTTTGAATTCATTTATGAGAAGAAGCTTGGAAACATTCTAATTCAACAATAGTTCATTTTTGAATTCCTTTATGAGAAGAATCTTGGGAATATTCTAATTCAACAATAGTTCATTTTGAATTCCTTTATGAGAAGAAGCTTGGAAGCAGTCAAGCATTTATGATTTATACAGCATTTCATTATTTTATGAATTATTACTGATTGGTAAACATTTAAACTCAGCAATTCTTGGTTTGTGGAGCATTTATCATTTGGTTTGGTAATTGAAGCATTTATAATTTAATCAAATATAAAAGTATGTTCATATACATAAGCTCTGTTTGGCTTGTGGAGCATTTATCATTTAGTAATTGAAGCATTTCTAATTTAGTCAAATATAAAAGTATATTCATACACATAAACTCTGTTTGGCTTCTAGAGCATTTATCATTTGGTAATTGAAGCATTTATAATTTAGTCAAATATAAAAGTATATTCATATACATAAGCTCTGTTTGGCTTGTGGAGCATTTATCATTTAGTAATTGAAGCATTTCTAATTTAATCAAATATAAAAGTATATTCATACACATAAGCTCTGTTTGGCTTGTGGAGCATTTATCATTTAGTAATTGAAGCATTTCTAATTTAATCAAATATAAAAATATATTCATACCCATAAGCTCTGTTTGGCTTGTGGAGCATTTATCATTTAGTAATTGAAGCATTTCTAATTTAGTCAAATATAAAAGTATATTCATACACATAAGCTCTGTTACATTACCCAGATAGAAGTAATATGCAATTAAAGCATTTCTAATCCATATAGTAAATACGTTCAAATATTTTTATAAATAAATTTGCGTATAACCATTTCATAACTTCATTTTAAAACGTATGATAAACATGTTCTAATATTTTACAAAATAAATTCTACGTAATTATTTCATAACTTCACTTTATAACGTATGATAAAGATGTTTTAATATTTTATAAAACAAATTTTATGTAATTATTTCATGATGTCAATTTATAATTTATGATAAAGATGTCTAAACATTCTTATAACATAATTACCTTCCAGTTTTGCAGTCTAGTTTACTCAAAAGAAGGCGGGTTATTTCATCTATGGAAAGTCATGGCACAGTGTGGAGAGAGTGAAGCCGCTAATTTACCCCATTGTCATTATAATTCCTCTAGCAAAGCTTTCTTTTTCCATTTTCACGTTTTGTTAAAGCTATATTTTAATATGTCAAAAGAATTAAGTAATACACTTTTTTTTTTAAAAAAAAATTTAATATGTTCTGCTTCTCTGTGTAAGATGAGAGAAAAAAAAAAGTTATTTTCTTCCGACGACGTGCCTAATTTGAATACTGCCTCAGTTTAACCCAAGTATCTTTTTTTTTTTTTAATGATTGGATAATTAATTTCTTTTTTTTTTTATTGAGACAGATAAAAAAAAAATAAGATGACATAACATTTTATTCAAATCCATCAATCACAAAATTAAAAATATGATTTTTTTTAACAAATCACAGCTTTATTGCGTTCCCAATTAGACTGAATCACGCTAGACATTTTTGAATGGGGGGGGGATCTTTTGAATATTTATACGAGGAACAGTATATCTGTTTCATTATATATATATATATATTTAAAAGTCAATATATATATATATATTGTAACCATATATTTTGGTATAAAATATAATTATTATTGATGTAACTGATATTAAAATTTCTCTTTCTTCTTTTGGTGATTTGATTGGCTTGAGTTGCATTTGAACAGACTACTCTCTTACATTATTTTAATAAATTTAAGTTTGCTTCTTCCCATATACTAATTCATATCAAAACGTTTAACTTTTTAAAAATTTGACTACACATTAAAATTTGGTAAAATATTATTAAAAATAATATTTTAGTTTTAATTGTTTAAAATGATCTTAAATTATTATTTCCATTGAATTAAAAAACCATTTGTTCAATTAAATATTAATTATTAAAAATAAATACAGTAATTACGTATGCATCTCAATGTAAAAAAGAAAAGAGCGCGAATTTAAGAGACGATTGTCTGATAGTTTTGCTTTTGGAGGGAGGATGAAAAAAATGGTAAAGGCAAGTAGTGTAAATTTGCCAAGCTTATTTTAAAGTAAAAAAAAAAAATAAGTAATCGGACTACCACAAAGTTTGCTATAAATGTAAATAACATAGTGGTATTTAATTAGAAGATGCCTTGCTAAATTAAAAAAGTCTGTTCAAGTCGGCTGGCCAAGTGGATCGAATCGCCAATAGTAAGAATTTTCCAATATTACATTTTAAAATGTCGGAGCTTCCTATTTTAAAAGAATTGATTGCAAGAATTTGGTATGTTTTGAAATATTTATTATTTTTCAATTGGAAACATTTAAAAGTATTTTAATTACAGAAGTTATGAATATGAAAATTTGCTTTTAAATAAAAAGAAGTCTAAATTAAAGTAAAACGTTAAAGTTATCGACATATTTTAAATATTTCCGTTTCTAATTCTAATAAAAATATAGTATTGATTGATATTTAATTCTAAAATGCCAGTAATATATTTGCTAATTAATTTATTTAACATTTGGATAATAAATAATCTTCAAATAATTAATCAAAGCTATTTCTAATTTTATCGTCAATTTGGAATGATTGAATTAAGTGCTATAATTAATATTCCTATATTTAAGCGTGGATGGATAAATATTCGCATGGATGTAATAAAATTGGAACATTTTAATAGAGAAATGTAGAGATTAATAACTTAATGAAAAACATTTTCATTTAAATTCTGCGTTTCATATTTTGAAGTTTTTTTTTTATGTCTTAGGAGCCACGTAAAATTGTTCATCAAATATTGATTATAATAACCAATACAATGGATAAAATTGCATGTATGGAATTAAATTATAGTTATAATTATTGCTTCATAGATTTATTGTTCGACATAACGTACATGGATCCCACGGATCATATTCGGAGTTATAAAACGTTATACAATCCAAGTTGTGACACACACACCTGTTATAATTCATGTATTGAACTGTAAAATGCTTTACATTTAATTTATATCACACACACACCTGTTAAATTTTATGTTAGATGCATAATGCATTGCTTTACATTTATCGTTATCGGAACTTGCATGTGAAGTTCCTAAGTATATTTATTAAGTTTAAATCAATAAGGGTTGAATAAAATATTTATTCAAGAGAATAGCGCTCGCAAAACAGCTTGAAAAGTACTAAATGTATTCATGAGATGTATAAATCTTTATGAGGTATTTTGTTAATCTTTCCAGATTTGTATTCCTATATAATACTATTACTTATATTATATTACACATTTTTAGTTTAAGTAAGAGAAGTTAGTACATTAGTCATCCTGATTATCTTAGCATTTTATTAGGCAAGAACCCATATTTGCTAAAGTGTTAGTGTTTTTTGAATAGTCAGAATAACTGAGGATGATGATTTGGCACTTTAATGTGAAGTAAATGGTAATGTTATTTTTATAATGTTAAAGGGCATTAATCTGTGCTGGTGGTTAATCCGCAGATTATTTAATTGCCAATTTTGGTATTTTATACTCATTCCTGCGCTGGTGGTTAATCCGCGGAATGGTGTATTTGTACTTATTGCATTATGATGGTATAAATTATTTAATTCCTTCATGTAGATGAATACATCCACAGGAATATGTTTGCTTCATAGATCTAAGTTGGGCAAAAGATTTTAGTTGATCTGCTAAATCATCTTCTTTCATTTATCAGTATAATTGATAAGTTAAATCATCAAATGGTAGCAGGACATTCTAATCAAGTTACTTCAAAATAATTAACTGTTGGTTAATTATTATTTACCAGGATGTAAGTTTAAATTTCCATTTTGCTTAATGATTACATTATAGCTAAAGCTTACAGATATAATATTATTTATTATTATAAGTTTACGGTAGGGATTTATTGAATCTGGAAATGACGTTGAATATCTCATGAATTGATATTGAATTTATTATAATTTTCTCAATACATTCACTACATAAAAATTTGAAATATAAGGTATGATTAGATTTTAAAACTGTACCTATCACATGTTCTTGAAGAAAGTTGATGGAATTTTAAGTTATTTATCTTATTTGTTTATTTATTTATTTAATTATTACGTTGGGAATTAATTACTTATTATTAATCATTTTGTAAATAAAAGTTGATTTTAATTAAACTTACTGTGCCGTTGCTATGTGTCATTCTTAAAATCAGAAATCATAAACCTTGGAATAGAGCATACATTGAAGTACATACTATCGTCAACATGATATAAGAGTTTAGTAATATTGTGATAAAACATTTGGATGCTTTTCGTCTTTGGTAGTTTATGATAAGTAAGGTATAATAAAATCCCATTTACCTTTTCCATCATTGTGGCTTTGCGTAGTTGATTCTAGTATAAAATTATAAATGAATTATTAAACTTGTAAACAGATTTACCAAATAATGACATGATTAAATATATTTACTTAACGTTTTTAAATTGTCTTTTATCAGTATAATAAGAGTCTCAATAATGTAGTAAACTATAAAAATAAAAAGAACCCAAGTATTTATATTTATTTATTGCAAAGCTTTACCTGGACTAGCATTTGTATTAGAAATCATATAGATGATTTAAAATTTCATAATCTTATGTATTTCTACAAATTACGCCATCTTGTACATGGTCGGCCATCGGGTCTCATACAATAAAATTTGCCAATTAAGGTTTGAAAATAATAAAATTGCACTTATAATTTTTTTAAGGTGTTTTATCATACTATTATGATATGTCTTCGCGGTATACCCTGGCTGCGATCAAATTAAGACATAAAAGTCTATATTAGATCATTGGTTTGATCTGTGGTAAGTTGCTTCAGATGTTGATTGTGGTCTTTGGTGCATAAAATAGATAGCATGATATGCTTTTGGTTACAGCTCTTAATAGCTGATAATGTGCAGAGGGAATTAACCAGTGATCGAAGTTAAGATTCTTAGCACACTTACATTATGTAGTTGGGACCACACAATCAACGTTTACAATTTATAGTGCCGCAGCGAATCGGCCTGATGTTACGGTTACAATATATATATATATATATATATATATATATATATATATATATAATAGTAATTATGCAATTCTGTGTATGAGATAAGCAAGTAATTATAAATGTGATATTATTAATGAAATAGGGTCCATTCCAAGATTAAAATAAGAAGAAAAGGTAGACACTGTGGCGAATTGATTATTTAAATCCTATTTTAAAAATTGAGTAAGTTAATAATGTTTGTGCTATGCATAAAATTAATTAATTAATTTTTCCTTCTACAAGTTTGCAATCAGCTGTTCATATTTTGAAAACTCCATCACTTTGGTTGAGAATGTTTTAGTAAATCTGTAAAAGTCCTAATTAAAAATAAAATAGAATGCAGACTCCAAATTAATTGGACTTAAGAATTTTGTTTATAATACATTCTAAAAGCAGCAATAAATATTAGTTAAGCTACATCCTTTTATGTTTATTAGAATGTAAAATTGTTAAACATTTATAAAAACTTTTTATGCAAAATCTAAAGTTTATAAATCTTTTTCAATGTAAAATAAAAAGAAAATATTGTAAACCTACATTATATGGTAGTATCACCTTAGCAAGATTATGCAAAGTTCTGAATTCGACCAATGTGTTCCAATTATTAAAACTTTATCTATAATAACTTAATCCTACACTAATTAAGGAGACTATAGATTGGGGATTTTATCCATTAATAAATAATGCCATAGTTTCAATTTTGTAAAAGATAAATTTTAAGCTTTTATATAGTTAGAATTTGTATGTTATAATGAAATTGTGATATAATGTAAGGGTGTAATTAATACACTAGTGCTTGTGACATTCAAAAAACAATGATTAGTCAACCTGATTGGAATCTGGACAGATTAATTCCAGAGGAGTTTGTGAACTTGTGCATTCAGAGTGATACATTGTGCTTAGTCATAATCTTGTATATTTCATAATGCAGAGCAGATAACTATAAATAATAGTCTTGTATAGAAGAAATATATTTATTAAGCAGTAGATATCACTCTTACCATTGGAAATTAAGTAATTAAATACAAGATAGTAGATTCCATATGAAGACTATAAGGCAATCTTAATACAATGTAGATATGTAATAGCTCTAGACATCACTTAAATTTTAAAAAATTAGAATCATTATTAAATTAAACTATTCACTCCTAATTATAAAGCAAAACACAGTATCCGTGAGGAGGATTTTTTTAAGTGAAAATAATGCTTAGTCAACATTAAATCAGGTGACCAATTACATTTTTTGTTGTTTGTGGAGATTAGTTCATGTTTTGCATTACAATAAAACATGACTAAAGTGGATTTTATCTGATGAACTAGATAGCACATATAAACAATTAATTGTCAATAACATTTCTACAGCCAAAAATTAATATATTAATCATATAAACTAGTTATATTGATCACCATTGTTGTTTGGGCACATGTAACATATTGCATGTGCATGTTGAACAAAAAAAGATTTCTGAATTGCCATACTAAAATAACCAAAAATATTTTAATCATATATTTTATCTATGTACCATTAATTATTCTGCAACATTATACATTTAAATTTATTCCCAAAAAAGAACCAAAAAAAAACTCCATACTTTTTGGACAAAAGTACCAATACAAGTAAATTTGATGCCACAGAACTTTATATATATATAAAATACATATTTTGCGGGTTCATCCGTGTTAAAAACTTTTAATGTCAATATACTGACGTTTCGACTTGGTCACACAAGCCATCCACAGAGTTATAAAAAAATAGAAAGACGGTTGTAGAGGCGCTACAATCACTGGTTTGAATAAAACATTAAAAATCCCACCAATAGCAAAAATGTTAAATTTAAGAATGTTTTTTAAAAAAATCTTTCCAAATAGGAGGAAGTTTGCACATATCATCTCACTTATTGATACAATCTGGCCTTTTAAGTATCTCAATTGCTTCTCTGATTTTGCATTGGTAGAGATTATCACATCTGGATATGATCCTGGTACTAGAAAAATCTATTTTATGACCTGAATCTATAGTATGGAGTGAGAGTGCTGATGATGATGAGTGTTGTTTAACTGCATTAGCATGCTCATCTCTCCTAACACTGATGCGACGATTACTCATACCTATGTAAGAAGCTTTACAATTTTTACATGAGATTTGATAGACACCATGAGATTCAAGAGGGATTGAATCCTTAGGCTTGGTTATTATATTGCTGATCTTTTGATGAGCAGAAAATGCTGTATCTATATTATAGCGTTTTAATATACATCCGATACTGTCTGTAGTTCCTTTTACATATGGAACACAAATCCTAATAGCTGACTTATCATATTTTTGTTTCCTATTTTGTCTATTTTGGGCTTGAAATAAGGCTTTTATTATAAATTTGTAATTATAACTATTTGCTAATAAAACACTATTAATATGATTTATTTCTTCTTTCAGATGTGTGTCATCTGAAAGGTTAATTGCTCTATTTAAAAGAGTTTTGGCTACAGAAACTATCTGAGTTGGGTGATGATGAGAATGGAAATGTAAATATCTGTCTGTGTGTGTATCCTTTCTGTAAATAGAAAAAGATAAACTATTTGGTGTTCTGGTGACTAGAACATCAAGAAAAGGGAGTTTTCCATCAGACTCTGTCTCCATTGTAAATTTAATATGAGGATGCATATTAGCAAATAGTTATAATTACAAATTTATAAAAAAAGCCTTATTTCAAGCCCAAAATAGACAAAATAGGAAACAAAAAGATGATAAGTCAGCTATTAGGATTTGTGTTCCATATGTAAAAGGAACTACAGACAGTATCGGACGTATATTAAAACGCTATAATATAGATACAGCATTTTCTGCTCATCAAAAGATCAGCAATATAATAACCAAGCCTAAGGATTCAATCCCTCTTGAATCTCATGGTGTCTATCAAATCTCATGTAAAAATTGTAAAGCTTCTTACATAGGTATGAGTAATCGTCGCATCAGTGTTAGGAGAGATGAGCATGCTAATGCAGTTAAACAACACTCATCATCATCAGCACTCTCACTCCATACTATAGATTCAGGTCATAAAATAGATTTTTCTAGTACCAGGATCATATCCAGATGTGATAATCTCTACCAATGCAAAATCAGAGAAGCAATTGAGATACTTAAAAGGCCAGATTGTATCAATAAGTGAGATGATACGTGCAAACTTCCTCCTATTTGGAAAGATTTCTTTAAAAAACATTCTTAAATTTAACATTTTTGCTATTGGTGGGATTTTTAATGTTTTATTCAAACCAGTGATTGTAGCGCCTCTACAACCGTCTTTCTACCTTTTTATAACTCTGTGGATGGCTTATGTGACCAAGTCGAAACGTCAGTATATTGATATTAAAAGTTTTTAACACGGATGAACCCGCAAAATATGTATTTTATATATTTAACCCGTGCAAATCTTCGTTTTAACATATATATATATATATATATATATCCACAGATGGCGATCTACCAAAAACACCTATCAAGCATATATTTCGTTTACATAAACGTCAGAGTAGTTAGTATTCACTATCTCTAACTATAATTCCACTTTCAGATCATGATTTCAAGCTATTTGCTATCGTCAGTGAAAGACAGGAATAAAGAAACTAGATCTAAATACAAACTCTGAGCGTTTATGAAACAATTTCTATTCAGCTTGCAAGCATGAATTTTTTAGACACGTAATGTCTTCAAACTCAGCATAGCAAACCAGATAGCTATATGGGTCTGATCTCAGTTCAGCATCACCACATAGTAGAAGCCTCTGCAATCTATATCATTGCAAGAAAGACCTCAAAAGTACATTTATGATAAACAAAAATGCAAGTTAAAAAACTTGCTAACGCTTGTATTTATGTCCACAGATGGTGTCCTACCAAAAACACCTATCAAGCGTATATTTCGTTTACATAAACGTCAGAGTAGTTAGTATTCACTATCTCTAACTATAATTCCACTTTCAGATCATGATTTCAAGCTATTTGCTATCGTCAGTGAAAGACAGGAATAAAGAAACTAGATCTAAATACAAACTCTGAGCGTTTATGAAACAATTTCTATTCAGCTTGCAAGCGTGAATTTTTTAGACACGTAATGTCTTCAAACTCAGCATAGCAAACCAGATAGCTATATGGGTCTGATCTCAGTTCAGCATCACCACATAGTAGAAGCCTCTGCAATCTATATCATTGCAAGAAAGACCTCAAAGGTACATTTATGATAAACAAAAATGCAAGTTAAAAAACTTGCTAACGCTTGTATTTATGTCCACAGATGGCGTCCTACCAAAAACACCTATCAAGCGTATACGTCTTTCTTCCTGTCTTTCACTGACGATAGCAAATAGCTTGAAATCATGATCTGAAAGTGGAATTATAGTTAGAGATAGTGAATACTAACTACTCTGACGTTTATGTAAACGAAATATACGCTTGATAGGTGTTTTTGGTAGGACGCCATCTGTGGACATAAATACAAGCGTTAGCAAGTTTTTTAACTTGCATTTTTGTTTATCATAAATGTACCTTTGAGGTCTTTCTTGCAATGATATAGATTGCAGAGGCTTCTACTATGTGGTGATGCTGAACTGAGATCAGACCCATATAGCTATCTGGTTTGCTATGCTGAGTTTGAAGACATTACGTGTCTAAAAAATTCACGCTTGCAAGCTGAATAGAAATTGTTTCATAAACGCTCAGAGTTTGTATTTAGATCTAGTTTCTTTATTCCTGTCTTTCACTGACGATAGCAAATAGCTTGAAATCATGATCTGAAAGTGGAATTATAGTTAGAGATAGTGAATACTAACTACTCTGACGTTTATGTAAACGAAATATACGCTTGATAGGTGTTTTTGGTAGGACACCATCTGTGGACATAAATACAAGCGTTAGCAAGTTTTTTAACTTGCATTTTTGTTTATCATATATATATATATATATATATATATATATATATATATAAATATATATATATATATATATATATTTGTGTTTCATAAGGAATATTCTGTTCATATAATCTCTGATAAATTTAAAAGCCACATTTGATTTTGCTCTATCTTAAGTTATTGTGATGAAAATAACAGCAATTTAGAGTTTGGCTTTGGATTAAAATAAAACCTACAATTATGCTGAAGAATCATAGAAATTGTTCAAATTCTAATCAGCCAAAAAAATGCCTTCCAGAAGAAATCAATAATAAAAGATGTCATGGCTGTAAAGATAAGCATTACCCATAAACATAATGCCATAAAAAATATGCAGTTAGTATCATAAATTAGAGCATCTAAAATAATTATAATTAAAAATTATGCTTCACTTCCATCTAATACAGCACAGGATATAATCATATTAACAATAGTAACTTTAAGCAAACAATAAAGAACTTTAAAAAAAAGATTAAAAGTAATAAAATTATAAAAACTAAAATTGAAATCAATGAAAGCTTCTAATAATAGAGAATGGTCAGTCTCCATTCGTTCTATAAATGTAAAAATTTGGGTAAATAAATATTAATACAATTCCAGAACAATAAAGTACCATATTTGGTAAAAGTAAATGTAATTGCTTTCAAGTGGCACATTTAAATACTTACAAAGTCATAGCAACCTTAATTAATGTTACTCTGACAAAACATGTAAACAGATGCATTACAAAATTCCTAAGGTTTTTAATAATGGTGTAGTTATTATAAATGTTCATCAATTTATTCCATGGCAAATGATAAATTTTAGCCAGTAAGCTTCAAGAATAAGTTGTTACCATTTGTGCTGGGACTCAAAATGAAAGGACAACTGAACTTCCTTTAGAACAAACAAATAGTAGGGTTAATTACTAATTGGAAATGGGTTAATCTTATAATTGCAACCTCTGTACATTTCAAGTCTTTTAAATGCAAACTATGCTACAAATGACAATTTAAAGCCAATAAATTTACATTTAGAATATCAGAGATTTCAGCCATCATGTGCATTAATTAGTGAAAAATAACCAAACAGACTTCTTTATCTTACTTTTGACAATTTTATAATATTTTTATATCAAATATTTACAGGAAAAGATTGAAAAACTATTCAAAAATTCTAATGGCATAGAAATTACTATCAGTCAAAAAAAAAGTTACAATAAAATAAATAGATTTTCTTGTATTCCAAATAAATGCTCTAAAAATTCACTCCTCTAAAAATGAATATAAAAATTATCTTGGTCCTATAATTTTATTCATGATAGCTTTAAAATAGCTGAAAGAAGCAAACTGAAGGTGAAGTTGGGAGACTCTAATTTAGACTTCAGGTTTTGAATGCTATAACACAAATGAAAATGTAATTATGACATATAATGTCTTACTCATAGGTTATGTGATGGCTCTAACTTGTCCAAACACAATATGTTTAGATAAACCAACATGCTATTCAGAAAGAGAACTAATCAAAAAATGAGCAAAATTAAACTTAAAAAAAGTTGCAATCATTATATTGTTTTGAAGGCAAATTACATACATTTGCCTACTTTTTATTAAATTAGGTAATATTAATAATATAAAGATGATATATATTATAGTAGTTAGCCCTTGCTGTAAATTAAAAAAAGATATAGTCATAGTCCAAATTATCACTTTATAAATAATATTTACTGAGGCTGTAAATATTACTTACGTAATCAACGTGCGTTTAAATAAATTTATAATTACCACTTTATAAATAGAGAACTATTGTATCTATTTGTTTCACATGTAAAGTTTTTAATTTAAACTTTACTTTTTTGAAATTTGTTGAGATTGAAATCTTTTATTCTCATTTAAGTGAATAATTAGTGTTATTACATTTTTTTTTTATTTAAATGAATAATTTATTTCAAATAATAAAAAAGGACATTGAAATATCACAGGCAATTGTTTTAATTTTAATAAAAAAACAAGGGGGGTAAAAAATTTTAAATTTAATAAAATTATATAAAAAGCATAATTATTTAAGTTATACTTTTATTATTTTTATTAATATTAAAATTTATTTTAAAAATAGTTGAACAAAACAAATATTTTAGGTGTGTCTGTGGATATGAAAAGGAGATAATGGAAAATTTTAGCATTGCATAGTTTCTAGGCAATAATCATATTAATTGCAGACATCATTAATTTTGCAGTAATGATGATTGTTTACCCTTAACAACAACATAAACCTGGATACATAATAAGAAACTTTCAATTCAACTAGATCATTTTCTTTTAATATAGTTTTAAAAATGGCAATAATATTAAGTTATTAAGCATGATAATTGATTAGCTAAAGATAGTCTGATGAGACATGTGAATTCTCCATTTCATTTGCCAATATTATTGTTGAGTCTCTGCTGTATATTAAAATAAAAACAATAGCCTAAATTAAAATAAAAGCCTAACTAACAAAACGAAAATCTATCTTTTCTCAACTTCAGCATTGAAGAAGTTACATTTCAAAGATATCCAGAGTGAGAATGTTACTACATGGACCAATTAGTAAGTTTATCAACATTTCCAGCAATAAATAAATGGTTACCAAAAATTGAATGTGATTTTAAAAAACAAGAAGCACTATAAAATATGACAAAAACAAAAAAATGATCAAGATATTGCTTTTACTGACTATCAAAGCTTTTTAAATGTCTAGAACAGTGGTCTTCAACCTTTTCAGCCCTGCAGCCTGGTAAAAATAAGGATAAGATTTCACGGACTGGCAGAAGTGTACAGATAAATTTTCTTAAAGATGTAACCTGCTTAGCCTTAGATAAGCATAATTGTTATAACTGACCAAAACAGCACACTAGTTAATGTGTATAGTAATGGTGTTGCTTACCTTCACATGTTGAACACTCTTTCTCGAGTTGTGCAGTCATACTGCTACATACAATAACAATCATTCTCATTAATGTACTTGCATTTTACATTTATTATTTCATTGTTAAAATATGCAAGAATAAAATGTTATTCACCTGAATGTTTACATTCAAATATCAGCCTTTTAAGCTAATTGTGCATACGCTTTGCGAGTGTTAATAATAAATGAATACTTTCTCACCAATACAAGATATAGTATTTATGCAGGAATAAAAGGAATCCTCTTATTCCTATGACTCAAATGCTTATATATGAGCAAATATGAAGTACTGGCAAGTAAAGCCTGAGGATGAAACCATTACTTTAAATTACTATATACGATGTCTGAATGAATGACATGGGTGAAATTGTCTAGAATTTACTAAACGTCATTCCAACTGAAACTTAATCATATGTAAATAAGCATTTATTTTATATAGTGTATGTTTACAATTGTATACATTCAAATATCAACCTTTGTACATATGATTAAGTTTCAGTTGGAATGATGTTTAGTAAATTCTAGACAATTTCACCCATGTCATTCATTCAGACATCGTATATAGTAATTTAAAGTGATGGTTCCATCCTCACGCTTTACTTGCCAGTACTTCAGATTTGCTCATATATAAGCATTTGAGTTGTAGGAATAAGAGGATTCCTTTTATTCCTGCATAAATACTATATCTTGTATTGGTGAGAAAGTATTCATTTATTATTAACACTCGCAAAGCATATGCACAATTAGCTTAAAAGGCTGATATTTGAATGTATACAATTGTAAATATATGCTATATAAAATAAATGCTTATTCACCTGAAAGTTGAAAAAATCAAAAGTTTTGATCTTATTTTTTTTTGGGGGGGGGGGGTGAAACATACTTTGTCATCAACTGAGACAAAAGATAGACACCAAAGTTATTTTTTGTTTGTTTTTATTTTTATAAAAAGGTAACAGAAATTGGTTTTAAAAATAAAAGTTTTAGTATGTTAGCAATATACAAATAAAGCCATAAAAAATATTGCCTTATAGGCCAAAAAAAATTGGGCATATTTTTAAACAAAAAAAAAAGAAAACGAAGCTTGAAAAAGTCAAAAGTTTTGATCTTACTTTATTTTGGGGTGGTGGGGATATATTAAGAAATAGATTGTAAATGTTAGAGACAGAACTTATTTTTTGGTTTTTATTTTTAAAAAAAGGTAATAAAAATTGATTTTCAAAATAAAACTTAAAGCCAAAAAAACACTAAAAATGAAATATTAAAAGAGAGAGTAGAAATAATTTAAGAGATCAAAAAAAGTCATGTTACATTTTATTGTTTTAACAATGCTGACAAGCAGCCATGACTGGCTATAAAAAGACAACCGGAGTTTGTATAATAAAAAAACTTTTTCTCCCCCCCCCATAAACATCGGTGATAAATAGAAAAACAAATTAATTTATGTATGATTGATTAGATTTTGTTTTTGTTTTGTTTTTTTTTAATCGGGAAAAAATGCGATGAAAAAATAAATAAAAATTGTTCATATTAATTAAAAGTTTAAAATCGTATTATTTTGTTATTAGAAACTTTCTTGCCAGTCTAGCTGTGGACCAGCAAAAAACTTCTGTAGCCCAGTGGTTGAAGACCACTGGTCTAGAATATTGTTTGAAATTAATAGAATACACCAAAGATTATTCATTTTGTATAATTTATGTTACTATAGATATAAAGTCTGAAGTATTTGAACTAAAAATTGGTTTTAAATAGAAATGTGTATTTGCTTCAACATTATTTTTAATTTTTATGATAGTAGTCTAAGGAGCTTAATAAATCACATAATCAAATATTACACAGGTTTTCTGGAAAAATATTAAATATGAACTGATTAAAAGAAAGAAATGTTGGAGTAAAATTGAAATTAAAAAAGGTTTATAAAATAACATAACAAGATTTGAAAAAAGGGTGTTAAAAATTTGTTTTTCTTTTTTAATTTTTAACATATTAATGGTCAGATTTATAATGAACATAGTAAAACAATTAGTATTTATTTTATTAAATGAACTTTAACTTTTTGAATTGTATCTGATGCTTGAGTTATATTTTACCAGTTTAAAAGATGATTACAAAATGTGTTTAATATTTTGAATACACTATATAAAGACTTTGGTTTATTAATTAATATTCAAAAAAATCAAGTTCTTTATTAGACAGTGACTAAAAACCTCATTTGTATATACAATTGTCATTGTTTTAAAAATGTAAGCCACTGTATATATCTTGGAAATTTTATAAGAAAAACAAGATGCTTTCAATAGATATGATATTTCAGCAAAAGAAAATATTTGCTGCAATTAAATTAGCTCTATATAGATTTGCTATTTTATCTAATTTACTATATGGATAAGAAACTTGGTTACCTTAATGCTTTAAATTTTTTTTATTTAAGGATGTTTCTGATCATTTTAATAGTTTAGGAAGAGTTAACAGTTGAAATATATTTTCAAATTTTTTAGTTTTTATCAGTGCATTTTTCATCTTAACTCCACCTTATTGTAACTATTTACCACTTCAGAAACTTAGATGACTCTCATTATACATACAGCTCATAAATATTCTCCTCGCTTATGTTGACATCTCAATATACTTCAGACACTACATTCACAAAAGAGTGTCTGGTTTGATGTGACCATGAAAAAAAATATTTTATGTAAAATATTTTTCTATCTATTTGATATATATATAGACACTTAAATAAAATGATCCACAATATCTTTTTAATGTCCATTACCTTATAAGTTTATTTTAAATTGTAACTAGTTTACTATTTCTACATTTTTATTAAAAATTTGGTTATTTTTAATACTTTTTATGAGCAAGATTTGTAAAAGTGGAGATTTTTTTGTTGTTTACATTTTAATGAAAAAATTAAAACATTTTTGAAAATTGAATAATCTACAATAGTTATGAAGTTTTAATTAAAAAGAAAATCTTAAAAAAAATATTTAAAGTTTGTTTTTGAAAATGTTTTTTTATACTTGAAATGTACTATAAATTAAAAATACTTCAACTGAATAATTTCATATTTTAATATACTTTAAATTTTCTAAATATAAAAATAAAAAGACAATAAAATATCTATGTAATGTACATCACATCAGGAATATTCTGTTTTGTGGAAGTAAATTTTACACTATTTGACAGTAATGAGGTTTAAAATTTTACTTTTCGAAATTTATTTTTATTATAACTGACTTTAGATTTTGAACTTTGCTCATAGCTCTTGATCTTTAAGCCACCAAATTTATGTGTGCAAAAAACAGGGTCAGTTTCTTTTCTGTCCATCCCTCTTCTGTATAATTAAATGAACATATTAAGGTCCTATGTGTTAGAAGTCAGAGTGACTTAAGGTCAATGTGGGTACAACAATAATATTGATATCAACAAGGGATTTAAAATTTCATCCTTGGATTTTCACTGAATGAATGGCTGAAACAATAGAGAGTGGAAAAAATTAAAGCTTGTCTATTAAAGTTTAAAGATTTGCTATCTTAATATAAAATGAGCAGTGATTGTATATTTGTGTGGAAGATGGGTGATCTGATCAATTGATGAATGCTGGTTCAGCATGAATATATATATATATATATATATATATATATATATATATATATATATATATATATATATATATATATATATATATATATATATATATATATTGGAAATCATTTATCTTTTTCACATATATGTGGTCATTTGTATCAGTTGTATAGGATGGATTGGATAACTATGAGGAGCTTGAAAATCTGAGTCTAAGTCCCTTATATATATATATATATATATATATATATATATATATATATATATATATATATATATATATATATATATATATATATATTATATTGAGGTGATCCTTTTTAGGACTCGAGGAAGTTGCATCTACCTATAGTCGGACTTTGAGTCTTCTTATAGAATGCCATGGATGATGTGATTTAAAATATAATCCAATCCACTCCTCTATTAATAACCTCGTTATTCTCAAAATTCGAGCTCAGAGTAGAAATCGCAATCGACTCTCTTCAGGCATTTTCACAAATATCCCATAGTAATGATAAATTTAGTATAAGCTACATATAACTTTTTATAAATATTAAATCACTAAGTTGATTCAGTATATACATGCATGAGTATGTATATTTATAATTATTGGTTTTATAAAATGACTAAATACAATAAACAAACGAGACCTGTTTAATTTTAAAATCAAGTTTAACACATTTTAATCCGTAATAGAAACAAAAATATTATCACATAAAAAATAAAAATATTAAAATTTAGAATTATAATCTGTACTTATATACATACAATAATAAACTATTTAACATTCAGAAAAAAACATAATGTAATTATTTACATATATATATAATTTAAAATCATGGGTACAATAAATAATATCACCATACATTATAAATCTATGTATTGCGTCATTAAAATGATTCAGTGTGTGTTATATGTCTATATAAGATAACATCCATTCACACTAGATTAATAATAGAATGTATTCTGATATTAGTTATGTTATTGTTTAAAAAGAAATTATGATAATTGTCAGGTAAGATTCTATTTGGAATATAATAAAACTTACTTCCAAATTGAAATAATTTAAAAACTTTTACCTTAGTCATCCGTCACTTTCATCAAAGCATATATCAAAATATCAACATCTAAATTTTATTAAATAAATAAAAATAAAATGTTCATCTTATCAGTTCTCTACTTATTCTGTTAAAATCAATTTAATATATGAAATAATTTCTCCACGTAAATATAGTTATCCACAAAGGAAATAAAGTTTAAGAGTTCTTAAAGTACACAATGAAGTAATCCAAGACAAGAAAGAATAATGGTTGTATATCCCTCCTTAGATGAAATAAAATGATGATGAATGTTGAAAGATAAAGTTCATTGATAATCCTTCGAAGAGGTAATTCAAATATTCATTCTTTTAAATATTTGCGTAGTAAAATATTTAAAATCTTCTTCAATATAATACTCAATTATTAAGGCAACTTTTTAAATAGGAATTATGATGATTATACTTTAGGCATTAAGTAGAAATACATTTACATGTTCAGGTTTAAAACATCGGCAGAAATCCTTGGCATAAATTATCTAGCCAAAGAACATCTTTATAAATTTTGTCTTCTTAAATATATATTTTATAAACTCATTTCGAAGACGTTGATAACTCTTATAACTTTGTCAATTTCAATGATTATTTTTTATAGTTCTTTATAATATTAAAAGGCAGTAAATTAATTACTTGAAGACAGTTTTAAAAATAGTGAATCTTCTTTTTTTCTTAAATGTGTTCTAAATTCGAACACATTTAAATTTACAGACTTAGTTATTGCCTTGATAACTAAATAGAAGATTATTATTATAACAATATTAGTTCATTTTTATACTGGAATTAATTTCTGCAAGCATATCACTAATCATGCTCACGCTCTCTATTGTTTAAAATATACAATTTGTAATAAACCCCAAACGTTTATTTCCTTTGTTTCAACTGATAAAAATGCAATGTTGACTTAAGGCTTTGTCAAATGTCAAGTTTTAGTTAAAAAAATACTATTAGTTGTAAACATTTATTTATGTGTATGTATAAACAAATTAGAATTATTCATTTTTAGAATTATTCTTTTAATGCTAACTAGTTTATGTATATAGCTGATATATAAAAAGCTTAAAATAGGTGTATGTTATTTATATCTGTTTATTTGATATAGGCACAGTTAAATTCACAAAGAAACAAATTGTTTTAGATGAGGCTCATGTGGTACTCTCACAATATGTATATATTTGAAACAACCCATCGTTATAATATTCCAGCATTATTTCTCTTTTTTATATTTGATTTTGGGAGTATAAAATTGAATATTGTATAATCTTTCTAAGTATATTTAAAATTAAACATATTTTTAGTTGCAATGATTTTTTTAATTTCACACTTCTTATTTAAATTAGCTTGAGTTTTAATATATATTAGATCATTATACATAACATTGAATAGAATTTCCTTTCCAGTATAGTGCTAAAATTTCAGTTTTTTTATTTAAAGGGGGAGTAAAGTTGGAATAATATAGCTATGAGGCATTTCACATATTTTATATTGAGTTCAGCTATTGTTGACCATTATTTGTCTTTCTTATATATATATATATATATATATTTATATATATATATATATATATATATATATATATATATATATATATATATATATATATATATATATATACAGTCGTTCTTGATACTAGCAATAATTTCTGTAAAATACGTGACTATTAAGATTTTTCATAGGTGTTTTCCAAATAATGAAGATTTGAACACTTTTTGTTTTTTATTCTTTCTTTAGCTTAGATACCTACTTATCTGTATTATCTATAAATCAGCTATCAGAAAAAATAATTTTAATCTTGAGTGGTATCTGAAAAAACTTCTAATTTTATCTACCTTAAATTTTCAACTATGGTCAGAAGCATGACAGACTAATGTACTAACCATTGTCTATGATATCCATATATATATATTGAGTTTTATCCCAAATAAAAAATATTTGTCTAAGATTATTTGATGAGAAACATTGTGAATATAGATTTAAAACTGTTTTGACTAATTTGCCAATTTTTTTTCATACAATTAATTAGTTTAATCAAAATAATTTAAAATCATTTATACAGACTGTCATCAAATAATCATAAACAGTCGAAAATTTAAACAAATCTGAAATATCTATAAAATATGGTATAAAATGTCTATATATTGTAAACATAAACAGAGACAGAGATTTACAATAAAAGTTAAATACTCCATTATTAAAGAATAATCGTAGAGTTACATGTCCAGCAAACTATTGTCTAAACAGATGCATTGGCATCACAACTATTGTCTTTCATAACATTGCAATCAACATAAGTTTTATGAATATTATAATAACATATAAGTTATTTAAAATGTCAAACATGATAAATAATAAGGCGATTTGTTATTTAATTTGAGCTTGAAAGATCATATAGTTGGTTTTTTTTTTTATAAAATAATTGACTTATGATATATGTCTTCAGTCTCTACTCAATATCTAGTCTGCATATACAAACCATAAGCAGTTATCGGAAACGCGCGCGCACACACACACATGCACAAATTAATATATATATGTAGTAAGAAAAAATATGATAGCCTCATATAATCTAATTTAAAATATTGGTTTTTGTGGCACTTGTCCACATGCATCGATATTCAACTAGGAGAATATTCATACTCTTTTTTCTTTATCCTTCAGTAAATAAATAATTTATTAACCAATATTAATGACGATATAGATATAAAATATGTCAGATGCTAAATTTTAAACTAAGTTTGTGTTTGTAATTTTCATCTTCATTAATATTTATTTCAGAATTTAATTTTATTTTGAATAAATAATTATTTAATTTAATAGTTATATAATGTAATTAAACCATTGCAATTTAGTATTTTTTAATTAAATGAATAACTTGGAATCCAGCAGATAGTTAAAATAAAGTGCTGTTTTTTTTAATTTCAAGTTTATTGCATTTACATCTTTAATTATGTTAATAAATATGTAAGTTGAAGTTTACCTGCAGCTTTCTTTATCACTATCAGCTTCATTAAAGACCTGACTGTTATTCAGTTGGGTTAATTTTTGAAACGATTGGCTTATTTGAAACTATGTTTGCAGCTATTACTAGTTGCAAATTTTCTTCCCAGCAGAAACTCTTTAAGTATTGAAAATAACATATTCAACATCTCAACATTTATTGAAGTGAAAAGAATTTATTTCCAAAATGAAAAACGAATATTCCTTCCAGATTAGAAAAAAATGTTTAATAAGCATTTGTATAGTAAGATGCTCATCATTATTGATATATATATATATATATATATATATTAATTTTGACAAATATGTTTATATTTCTTAATTGTCATCCCCATGATAACTTTGTGTCATGTGACAAAAAAATTCTTGGATCAATTCTCAGTTGGAGAAAGTATGAAAAAAGGAGAAAAAATCCCAATGTAGATGTATAAAATTATGTTTTATCTATCAATTTAATATTCATATATCACTTGATCTTTTGATTATACAAAAAATCATTTGATATCTTTGCAAGTAATACCATCAGTTATTTGTTTATATTAGACTGTGCAAAATAACAAATGAATGGCAAATTCTTTCAAATACTACTTTATCATTGCAGAATTACTAGTCACTCATCTGTAAAAGTTAAATTAATGGTTTTATTGTTGTAAAATTTAATGGATTTATTTTTGTAACTTATTTTATAAATAAAGGTTTATCCATTTGGCAACACTAATATCTAACTAGATTAGTTTATGTGGTAACTTCATAAAAAAGATATGAGCTTTACACATGAACACTAATTTAAGATCATGCCTAGTATAAATGCATGGTTTCAGAGGTACTATAAAATTACCTTCTAAAGTGATAATAATAACTAAAAACAAGGATAGCTAAAAATCTCAAGTTCTGGACAAAGGTTACCATCTAATATTGATTTTATATACTTTGAGATAAAAAACAGTTTCATAAATATAAAAAAAAAATATTTTATATTATATGCTAGCTTTTGTAAAATTTTTATAAATTTGAAAATAAATAAAATGATTAAAAAGCAGAAATGTATTTTAATGATAAAGGAATGAAATGATTATAAAGGAGTTAGAAAATATTAATAAATAACACTATTTTACTAAATATAATTAGAGAGCAATAAAGAAGAATTAGTAGTTAATCTCATAAGTAGTTGTAAGTAAATGTTAGTGATAAATGTAGCATCACCAAAAAGTATCATTAATAGTCTTCTTTTGTGACTGAATTAAACAAAACATACTGTAAAATCTTACACTAATCATCACTGAGCTAATTCTATCATGAGGCTTTTATTATTAAAATGAAATCATTAATATTTCATGCTGTATGCATCTACATAATATTACAAATGTAATCATATATAATAAATTCTGGATCACTGTATAGATAGTGGTTATCATAAATTCTTAGAATCATCTAGTATCATAAATGTACTGGCTGTAATCTAGAAATTATTATTATAAAACAGAAATAAAATAAAGTTTGTGAGTTTTAAGTTATCCTTAACACCATATAAATAATTCTAAAAAGAATTATATACATTTGTACCCTCACATATCCTAAATACAGTTAGTGTGATCTAGCTTGGAATCACAAGGCATCTGGTGACTATATGTTACATGATCCTTCACAGGCAATACTTAATTTATAATTAAATAATTTTACTGAGTTCACTTAAAATAATGGTTTAATATATTTATTGATCAATTACTAATAATAATAAAAAAATTAATTGCCTGGTAAATATTGTAAAATACAAATCAATCAATCTGATTTGCCTTACAAGTAATATATATATATATGAAAAACAAAAAACACAAGTTAAAAACTTGCATACGCTTGTATTTATGACTATAGATGGCGTTATACCAAAAACACCTTCAAGCGTTTGTTTACATAAACGTCAGAGCGAGTATTTCACTATCTATAACTTAATTTCCACCTTCATATCATGATTTCAAGCTATTTGCTATCGTCAGTGAAGGACAGGATTAAGAAACTAGATCTAAAACACAAACTCTGAGCGTTTAAGAAACAATTTCTATTCAGCTTGCAAGCGTGAATCTTTTAGACACGTAATGTCTTCAAATTCAGCATAGCATGCCAGATAGCTACATGGGTCTGATATCAGTTCAGCATCACCACATAGTAGAAGCCTCTTTTGTTTTTTTGTTTTTCATAAATGTACCTTTGAGGTCTTTCTTGCAATGATATATATTGCAGAGGCTTCTACTATGTGGTGATGCTGAACTGATATCAGACCCATGTAGCTATCTGGCATGCTATGCTGAATTTGAAGACATTACGTGTCTAAAAGATTCACGCTTGCAAGCTGAATAGAAATTGTTTCTTAAACGCTCAGAGTTTGTGTTTTAGATCTAGTTTCTTAATCCTGTCCTTCACTGATGATAGCAAATAGCTTGAAATCATGATATGAAGGTGGAAATTAAGTTAGAGATAGTGAAATACTCTCTCTGACGTTTATGTAAACAAACGCTTGAAGGTGTTTTTGGTATAACGCCATCTATAGTCATAAATACAAGCGTATGCAAGTTTTTAACTTGTGTTTTTGTTTTTCATAAATGTACCTTTGAGGTCTTTCTTGCAATGATATATATTGCAGAGGCTTCTACTATGTGGTGATGCTGAACTGATATCAGACCCATGTAGCTATCTGGCATGCTATGCTGAATTTGAAGACATTACGTGTCTAAAAGATTCACGCTTGCAAGCTGAATAGAAATTGTTTCTTAAACGCTCAGAGTTTGTGTTTTAGATCTAGTTTCTTAATCCTGTCCTTCACTGACGATAGCAAATAGCTTGAAATCATGATATGAAGGTGGAAATTAAGTTAGAGATAGTGAAATACTCGCTCTGACGTTTATGTAAACAAACGCTTGAAGGTGTTTTTGGTATAACGCCATCTATAGTCATATATATATATAATAAATGTTTAACATTGTTTAAATTGCAATTTTTATAAGTACAATTAATGTATATCTGGCTGGTAGTATGAATTATTTCAATCATTAATTATTATTTGTATTAATTTTGCAGGTCAATATTATTTTATTTAAACAATATGTAAATAATTCAATGTTAAGTTAAATTCAGTGTTTAATGTATATATATAACATACACTCCAGCATGCTTGTTCTAATATAAAAACAAAACATTCCAATTATTAATTTTTTTTTATTTTAAAATTATTTTTAACAACACTTTATATTGATTTGATTTAAAATTTGGAGTTTTATTTATCATTAACAATAGAAAAAAAATTGGGAATTATATTATATGATATAAAATTCAAAGAAATTATATTTAGAGTTTATATTCCTAGAGGTTTTTTAACTTTCATAATTTTCACTTGTTAATTGCATTTTATTTTAATTTCTGAATGCTTTTTTTTCATTAGATGACTACTGTATTCAATTCATTTAAAAGTTGTTTACTTTTAAAACAAATTAGTATATATTAAATACTCTCTGGGGGGGGGGAGGACAAGAAAACATTATGGAAAATGATAATAAATCATACAGAATAGCAATATTAGTTATTTTTACTTATTGAAAATATCAAATATAAATAATCTACATTTGAGCGTCATTGAGTTCTTCTTCTGATAAAGAAATAGATTTTGATATATACCAGAAGTTCCCAAAATTTATTTGTTTTATTGTAAAACTGTTTGAATATTTTATTAATGTAAAATGATTTAATTTCGTTTTGAACACATTTAAGACTACTAGAAGTTTTATGAACAATAAAAATAATATATCTATATATCTTTATTTTTATTTAAATATTTGTCACACAGATAATAATATACAAAAAATGTCACATCAAAATTAGTCTGTGATTTCTTTAGCTGTCATTCAAAATTTCTTTGATTGTTTTGCCTAGATTGCTTTGAAATTTTCATATCTTAATGAGATGGTGTATCATTGCTTGTAATTATTATGTTTGATAATAACAAATCAAATACTGATCCAAAACCACTATACTGCTTATCCATATCTGTTTCTGATATTTTCAATTGATTATGTATCTAAAGAAAGGCCTATTCCAAGTAATAATTGCAAAACAAAAATAAAAGATATTAGAAGACTTGTTTCAGATACAAAAGAGAAAAAACTAATGTGCAGCATATCTATTAATAGACTTTACATATTACTTACAAACAACTATACCTACTTATATGTTACATAATTGGTAATCTAAAAATGTAGAAATAATATTTGATTATTACTATATTTATTTGTTCTTATACTCTTCCTAATTTTCTCTTTATATATAAAGTTTTTTTAAACTTAAAATTGACATAAATAAATCAAAATAAAACATTTCATTTTTACAGAGGCTTTTTTTTTAAGTTCATCAAAATGTTTTATTAGTTTAAGTCCAGGTTAATAAAAGACTAAATGGATATCAAAATATGCTGCATCGTTTTCTTTGTTTGTTTACTTTTTTTCTGTTTTATATCTTTTTCCTGGTATTGTTGAAAACAAAGATAAATAGTAGTAATCTAAAGAACAAAAATTAAATGCAATATATATACAATTGTTTTATTTGGTTTTAATATAAATGTGAATATACAGATATTAACTTAAAACATATAATGCTTTGGGAATCAATTTTTTTATAAATGGCAAAAGTTTAGCTTTATAGTTTTTATATGCAAGTTATAATTATAGAACTAATTAATAATAATATGTCAAAAGTACTCTTATCATTTGTAATATAGAATCTAGTAATTTAAAAATCAGTTTATATTTTAGTTCAATTTATTGTAAAAATGATTCTGATTACATTTAAAACTAAGTGATCTGTTTCATTCATTTGATTATTAAGAAATTAAATTAAACTATAAGGCAAATTAAAATAATAGTTATTTAAAAATAAAATGTCTTAAAGTCAGATTGAGTAACTAGGAAATATAAGCAGCACCACTCTATTATTTTCAGTGATGGTTTTTCATTAATTTCACTTTCCTACTCCAATTTATTGGGCATGCAATTTTGGTGGTATCAAACATTTCAATAAATATTGTATATTATTAGAATTTATATAATTCTGATAAAAAACTATAATTTAAAATAATATAAATGCATATAAGATTGCTTCAATTTTTTTTACTTTTTGCATATACTTCAATTATAAAAATAATTTGTTTTAAAGAAATTTTGAAGTAATAAAGTCATTATATTTAAATTTTTTAGATATCTTAAAACACTTTTATTTATCTTAACAAATACCTATGGTGATTCATGAGAAGACTATCACCCATCCTAGGTATGCCCTCTACAAAGCAATATTCTTTTTATTTAGAAATAACAATAAAATTACTTTAAATAAATATTGAGGATATATCAAAATATAAAAAAACTGGAAATGCTTTACAAGTTAATTGCTTTTCACACTCATCATTCTTGTAATAAAGAATATCTTTCTAAAAGCTTTACACTAGATCAAGACAACAGCTTTTATTGATGCTAGTTTACATGATTCAGAAATTACATTTTGAATAGATAATTATTATGTATTCAATATTTACAAAATATTCAATACAAATTGGTCTTATCTTGTATTTTTAGATCTTTCCACATCTTAGAAAATTACAGATTTTGGTATAAGCAACTGAGAATAAAAAAGTTTTTTTTTTTTTAATTTTAGAATGATTGACTTAAGTAATATGTATATAATTTACAATATCAAGTAAAGATGAGACAGACATACAACCTGTTTTATTCTTAACTTTAAAAAATGGTTCATCTTTGTCTGGGCATTTATTAACTTTGAATCATTCTCCCAAAAGCCAATATAAATCAAATTATATCATTCCTAGATTCACGTTCTTATGGTTGAACATCACTCAGTCACAAAATAGATTTAAAAAAACATATGACTGCATAATAATAAATTGAATATTTCTAAAGGTATATGAAAAAAATCCAACCCATCTCTACTTATTTAAACAGATTTAATCATCACTTACAAATTATTAAAATGAATATCATTTTAGGTTGCAATAAAATCATAACTAATTTTAAGAGCTAACATTTCTTCACCAATATTCTAAAACTTTTTCACAAATATATAACTTTTTGAAGTTGTTCAGAAAGAGAAGTGTCCATAGAAAAACAAACTTTTAAAGAACTAATCCCAAAGCCTGATCTTGTTAGACTTTGTGGGAGTAAAAAAAATTTCTAAACTCTGTTACTACCAATGGGATCATCAATATTTCATTCCAAACTTCAGGATTGACAGAGTTAGAAAAAAATATCATTAAAACAGATTGACAAACTAATTTTTAACAATGTTTTTTATCCTCAATCTAATCAAATGAGATACTGATCAAGTTGAATTTATTTTTGATTATCTTAAACCAGGACAGATACATGAAGCAGATATAATATTTTGAGATATTTTTTACAAAATAGTACCTCAAACCAAAGTCTGGTTAAACTATTTATATTTATTGTTATGAAAGCTATTTGAAAAATTTGTCATGAAAAAAATTTTAAAAAATCTCATTAATGTTTATTAAATCTAATACAGAGCCCAAAATCTTCTATTCTTTATAAGCAGTTTTAAAGAATAATTTTGGACTAGAATTATGTCTGTCATTAACAGCAGTCTAGACTTATACTAGAATAAAATTTTACTGCTATTTTTATTGATCTAACATCAACATATGATTTGGTTCAAAATGTAAACTTTTTTTAAAACTTAACAATTTTTAAAGACAACATAATCGTTAGATTACTTAACTAAATATTCACCAATAAAAAAATTGCAGTTATGTTAAATGATAATTGTATTAGTTTTAAAAAGTTTATGAATAGTTCCTATTGGTTTCAAATATCTTGCCTTTTTTAATTATTTATAGTCATTAATGATTTTCCAAACCTAGAATGTTGGATTTCAGATACACTAATGACATTGCTTTAACATCACAAAAGTGATCACTCTAGAAATATAAACCTGTAATGAATCAAGAAAAGTTTAGAAATCTATTCTACAATAATAGTTTGCATAATTTTTATATAAATAATAAGAAAATATTATTATGTAAATATAAATTTCTGCATCAATAAAACAGTTCAACTCTATGTTACCTAAGACTAATCTTGTATTACAATATGTCTTATATTTATCATTTATAGAATGTTAATTGTAAAATAATTTTTAAAAATAATGTTCCTGGAAGACTTGCTAACACTACTTGATTGTAATCTAAATGCTCTAAAGATTGTTTATTTAGCATAAGCATAATCTATTGGTGAAAACTAAAATATGGGATATCCAATTAATTAAACCAAAAGATATATTACTAGCAATTATAATTTAAACTCTTGCAGTAATTTTTAATACTTTATAGATTCCTCCACAATATATTAGTAAGATAAGTTTTTTAGAGAAAGTATATTAAAGGCTAATTAAATAAAACAGACTTACCATTAACTCAGAATACTATCTATAATGTTATTACCTAAGATATATCTTAAATCAAAATCTTCATTCTGAATGCCAACCAAGAATTCTTCAACAACAATTATGAAATAAGAAACAAACTTTTTGTAAACCTCAAATATGTTTTTAATGTGATCAGTTAAGATGCTTCTTAAGTTTTATCAAAAAGTTCATGATCATCCTTAGCAACTGTGCTTACCTACTTCAGAAATGTAATTCAATAGCCTTTAACTTCTATACTTGTCATCAAACATAAATATGAAATACCCAGTTAATGATATCAGAATAAATGTATTTAAGAAAGTTTTTAGAGCAGTGGTGGAAAACATATGGCACATATGATTTTTTACTGACATACAAACTATTTACAGATTATATCTTCCTAAGGATTATAATAAATTATTTAATTTTTTTGTTGTTGCTAAACTTTTTACTAATAAAAATTTACTATAAACTAAAGGTGAAATAAATAAATATATTATTATATTAGAATTCAATTTAAAATTAAACTCTGATTAAATACAATAAGTAAAAAAATTGAATTTTTTTATACATATGTATGTGTTAATGAGACATAAATAAGTCAAATAAAGTGGTATCATATTGTATAAACCTGTCAAATAATTCCAATAAAATTATAAACTAAACTTAGTAACATATTTTCTAACTCTGTGAAGTAAATCTTGTCAAATTATAAAGTAAAAGTAGTAAAATGTTTGATTGTTAAAATCGTTTTGGTCTAAATATGATTAATGTCATTCATTTTTTAAAATAATCAAAATCTCAAACAAAGTAATGAAATGGTGATCAACATCATAAAAATTATTTTAAATAACCACATAATTGGTAAGCAATATATATATATATATTATGATGTTTGTTCCCATTGTGTTATTTAAAAGACATGAAATTATTAAGAGTTTGATCATAGATTGAACTCAGTTATGTTTTTTAAATAAATGAGTGATTTATTTAAATAGTATTTCTTATTATTAATATTTTTTATAATAATAAAATGTTAAGATAATATATATATATATATATATATATATATATATATATATATATATATATATATATATATATATATATATATATATATATATATATATATATATATAGAGAGAGAGAGAGAGAGAGAGAGAGAGAGAGAGAGAGAGAGATCATATGATCATTATCAAAGGGTTGGTTATTTAAAAATAATTAAAAAAATAAGGGAGAGTATTATCATTTATATTTACTGTATATAATTATATTTTAATTTTGTAAAAAGTGTTTATTAATTTATTATATTAGTTATGTTTTTTAAAAGGACATATAGTATAGTATTATTCATTGTAAATTTGATTTCATTATTTTTTCCCTCTAAATAAGAAATAAATTGGTCAGTATCATAATTTTAAAATTTTATCAAGGATTTGTATAATGTACTGTTAGAACTAAAACTCTCTGTACCTATTGCCACTCAGTGCAATCCAGAGTAATCAATGGATGCCAGAAAGCTTGTGCATAAAATCTCCATCTAGTGCCTACTCATCCAATATCCTCAGACTAGTTACTGGCTTACACTGAGTGGCAATATATATAAAGAGTTTTGTTTGTTTTAATAAAAGTTATAAGCAAGCTTATGAAATGGTTGTCATGTGATGCTGTTAGAACTGTTGTCAAGAGAAACAGTGAACTTTGTTTTGTTTTTTTTTGGATAGCATTATTTGTTCATTTTTTTCTTTTCAGTAAAAGAACAGAAATTTCTTAAGTTGCTGATAATGAAAAGAATGTTGGGCTAAAAAGATAAACATGGGAACCCTAGCATTAGTTCCACTCCAGCTGTAATTTGTCATCTTATTCAGGCAATTCTAAAGCAAGAACAATAAAGGCTAAAATAATGTTGAATGTCACAGACAATCACTATTTTTGTTCATTGGAAATTGGATTACTTCCAAATATTTTATTGCTTCAATTAGATTCAGTACTATCTTCAAACCCTTAGCTTCATAATAAAAAATGGATATATTAAACACTTTTGCTTTCATATGCTTAAAAAAAGAAAAGTAAGAAATTATATATGTATATAATATTTCTCTCAGTGTGTTCAAAAACAAAGAGAGGGAAAAGATCAAATTTTAATTTGATTATAAATATATACTTTTATGTGTACAAAATTGATAAAAAAAAAACACAATCTCATAAAGTAATTGGAATTTAATTTATTATTGTCATCAATATTTTTTTTATTACAAACATATCAAATTTTTAAATGGGTTGATTAGTTTTGTGTATATGAATTGACAACACAATAAGGGTTAAAGAATCAATTTTTTTGTTTGCATTTGTACCATAAATAGTTTTTGTTTAATATAGAGTTTTCAAGATTGATAAAATTAACTTATTGCATTTTTTTTCGTTTAAGATTTAATAGCATTAAAGAATGTAATTTAAATGAAGTGTTAATTGCTTCAAATATATATGTATTTGAGGTTACAGGCTGAATATTTTATTATATTCTTAACATAAGAATATGCCACTTTATTGTATTAAACAGAAGATATAATTAATTCTTAATTTTGTTTTGAAATATATGTGTGTTTAGCTTGAGAATATTTTTTGACAAATCATTATAGATTTGTTATTATAATGTGGATCATTACAGAAGTTAATATTTATGTAAAGAATATTAAAATTCAAAGATAGAAAAAAAGTAAGTTGATCAATTGTATGGAAACATATATAAGAAAATAAAAACAAATTGATTAATTTGCACATTATTAATATAAATGATGATAATGATCTATAAATCCCATATATTTGAGTACATGCAATAATTTCATGAGTCATTAGATATCTTGATATTTTCAAAAGAGAGTCTTTATTATTAAAAATATATATCTATTTTTTAATCATGTTGAATATTTTTTATCTTAATTAAATAAATTGTTTATTTTTTTTTAAATCAGACTTAGTATTTTATTTGAAAATAAAGTTACAATCTCTAGTTCAACATATTTGAGTTATTTGAATATTAATTATCTATATTTATTTAGAACACCCTGAGATATAGTTTCATATAATAATTTATCTGGAATACAGTAAAATACCATTTGATTCCAGAATAAATTCATTAAAAAAAATAATGTCATCATAGCATTAGAATACATATAATGTTAATACTCTTAATTCCTATTAATAATAAAATACTGAATTTAGGTAAACATCATTTTGTAAAACTGGTGCTCAGATTCAAATGATATGATTTAGAAATATATTATCTTCCTTATATAAACATATGTGATATTTTATCATTGGTATTAAATAGTTAAGATGATAGATATTTACTTCCATATATTGTTCTATAGATTGGTATATGAATAGAGTTATGGCCATGTCATGTATTTTATGCCTATTAATAACCATTTATTGTTATACAATTTACCAATTAAACTTCCTGAATGTATTTTTTTAAAAACATGCTATTAAATATTTGGCTTCATAACCAAGTCTTCATCTCATCCCATAATATTATATAATTTGGCTTCCAAATCTGTGGGATATATCATCAAATTTGAAATTTATGCCACAAATCATACTGAATCTTTTGAATGTTTTTATTATTGCTAGGTTTTTGATATCAAAGAGAAAGCTTGGTTAAGACAAATGCTAATCCTTTCCTGTTTAAATTATTTATTAGTCATTCTAAGTTTAAAAATAAAATATATATGAATAAAATCAAAGTATATACTTTTATTCTTTTGGTTTTAAATAATTGTTATACAATTATTGTATAAAAATAATCACAAATCTTTAATTAACTATGCAAAATATTACTTCTTATTCCTATTCCAATAATCTTTTCAAAAATAATCTGGAAAATGTTTTGGAGATCAAAGAGCAAAGAATAGAAGCCATCAAACAAATGGTTATAGGACTTAGACCTTGCTGCTTTTTAATTATATTTACATTTTGTAGCTTTTTAAAAATTAAAAAGTCAATATTTGAAAGTATATATTTTTTTTTTTCGAAAAAATAATGAAATATTTTAATAGATAGCTGTACCAGTGTAATTTTAAAAAAAAACATCAATAATGACCTCTGGAAGAGGTCTTAATATCAATGATAAGAAAGATTAATAATATATTTCATTAATTTAACTTGCTTATTTTTAAAAATAGGATTGAGAATTCTTATTTTCTAAAAATATCAGATAAAAAAATTATTTATAGGCAGTAACTTAATTGGTTTGAAATACAAATTATTATTATTAGTTATTTTTATTGCTTATTTTTAAAGAGTATTTAATTAACTTTAAGTCACTTGTTCTGGGCTAGAGATTAATAAAATTAGTTGGAATAGAAGGATGTAAAGTTAGAGAACTACTTTTGAAGTTTTAGCCATTCATCATGCTGAATTTCTTGCAATTTTCATTATTATTAGGCATTTTTTGATTCATACAAACAGCTTTATTTTGGCAAATACTTTCCCTTTCTTACAAAAACATTTATAAATCCAGTTATTCTTTTCTGTAGACTATTTATAATTTAATCATAAACAGATGATAAATTAAACAAACAGTAACAAAAATTGTTTTTATTTTATTTTTTGTTTTAAAAAAATCACTTTTATAAACCACAAGAAAATCTTTTAATTATGACGTTGAGATGGAAAACAAAATTACTAAATACTTTTATTGAAATATTCTTTGTTTCATCTTTTAATTAACTTAATTAATTAATTAAAAGAATTACAAAATGTAAAATGTATTTTTAAAGTTAAATTCTTCTAGTTATAAATTAATTAAAATTCTTGCATTTATTTTATTTAAAACTATGCTAAAAATGAATTATTTTATTTTATGTTTTACATTTTGCTTTTATTATTAAGATTTCTACCTAGATATTATTTAATTATATGTCATATCTGAGTCAATATGTAGTATAAAATACAGCCAGTGTTTTAATAATATATAACAATTCGAGATTATTTTTTTTACAACTCGCTTATTATATAGATAAAATAGTCGTGAGCCAAAGAATAAGACAATATTTTTTATTTATTTATAGAAAAAAAACATTAATTGTATTGTCTTATGTTTTGACTTGAGAGTATTTCATTTACTTAATAAACTAGCCATATGTGAAATAATTTCAAAGTATAATATATAAACTTTCTCGATGTTAGTCATTTTAATTCATTATGCTTCAGTACAAAATATGTCTTGCAAATAAAAAATAATTTTATATTTATTTACATCTGTAAGGTCTTATAAGGACAACATATCAAACAAAAACATTTATTGGGATAAATGTGAAATTTAATGAAATGTTTTACCTACTGTAGTGAAAGAATAAATATATTTAAATACATGTTAAGAATAATTATTAAAATAATGGCTTTACTATTTACTAAAATGACATTTTTTTACTATTTTATTTATGTAATTGTCTAATTTTAATTAAAGGAAATTTGAACCCGGAATTTCAAGTTCCCTACAGTAATCCACTCTATTCAATATAACTGATACATAACCACATACATGTAAAAAAAGATCCAATATAGATACTTCATGATGAACCAGCACTCATCAGTTGGTCTGGATTATCAGCTCCCACACATATATTGTCAGTGCTTGGTTTATATTAAGATAGTACAAATAGACAAACTTCAATCCTCTCTACACTCCCATTCTTCAGTCATCCATACTACTGAAAATCTTATGATGGAATGCTTAACTCCTTTGATGATGCCAATATTATAGTCATACCCATGTTGATCTTAAGTAATCTGGCCCCTTATATGTAGTAACCTAATATGTCTATATATATATATAGAAATAGCGACATATTAGGTTACTAATCTGGCCCCTTATATGTAGTAACCTAATATGTCTATATATATATACAGAAAAAAGATGGGCAGAATATAAGGGATCAGACTGATTTAAGGTCAACATGGCATTCCATCATCACATTTTCAGTAGTATGGATAGCTGAAGAGTTGGACAGTGGAGATTATTGAAGCCTGTCCATTAAAGAGTGTAGATTTGCTATCTTTAATATAAATCAATGATGATCCAGACCAACTGATGAGTAATGGTTTAGCATGAAATATGTATATTGGAGATCATTTATCTTTTCCATATATATATGGTCATGTGTATCAATTATATTTGATATGTTTGTGTATGCTTAAATGCATATATATATATATATATATAGGTATAAACTTAATGACAAAAAGTTATGTTTTAAATAAATTGTTAGATCAGAAGTCAAAATCCGATTATTCTCTATTACTTTAAATATTATAAATCTTCACCTACTCACACATAAGTTAGAGTTTAAAAAACTTAAGTGAATCACTATCATCAAATTTTGAATTGTACAAATCTATTTAACCTAACACAAGGAAATGACAGTGTCTCATTTTTAATTACCCACAATCAGACAAACACAACTTATAAATGTAAATCTATTATTATAACATGCTGAAAATCTTGAAATTGTTAGATCTGAAATTGAATTCCAATAATATGCTATTACTTTAAATATTATAAATCTCCACACACTCACATATCAGTAAGAGTTTAAAAAACTTAAGTGAATCAATTAAAGTTAGAGTGCATTTTTATAAATACATCAACTTTCACTGACCATGCCAAATCAGGGCTTGAGTCTATTGTGTGCCTTATGTCATAAACAAATTTTGAATTGTGCAATTTATTTAACCTATCTCTGGGGAAGGACAGTGTCTCATTTTTAACCACCCATTATCAGACAAACATGACTTATAAATATAAATCTATTATTATAAAGTGCTGAAAACCATGAAATTGTTAGATTGGAAGTCGAACTCCGATAATGCATTATTACTTTAAATATTATAAATATTTTAAAAGACTGATTCCAATAAAATAATAAGTAAAAGATGTGTATATCTTTAAGATTATAAAAATATTGTTTTCTAAAATGAATACCAGTCTAATTAATGAGAGTAGAATAAGTTGTTAAGGAAATAAAACAATTAAAGGAATTCAAGTTATATTTTTTTATAAGATAAACCACAAACCATAAAAATAAGTCATTAATTAAAGTCAGAAAGATAACGATGTAAATTCTTGTATGGAGATTAAAATGAAGAATCACCTGAGCAGTGTATGAGCCGATCAACTGCAGTGATTAAAATGATGAATATCTCAGTACTAATTTGATGAAGAAGAGGACATTTGATGAAGAAGAAGACATTTGATTCTTGGAGCTTTACCTGTGCACAGGGACATATATATTGGAGCAGACTGTCTCCCATGGCACAGTAATTTCAAATGTGGTGAGCCGACCTCTGAATGTATAAACAATAATCTAGAATTCTTACAGGTCATATTGATCTAAATTACTATTTATGTATGTCTTTGGGCCTTATTATGTTAAATAATTGTATATACATAAATAGTTAAAATGCTATTAAGAATTGTTCATTAAATTATCCAAATATTAAATGTTTAGTGGTGATTTGTACTTTTGAGAAGTGCCCTCTTAGATCAGGTAGATATAGCAATATTGGATAGAGTAGATGACTGTAGGGAGCTTGAAATTCTTGGTTCAAATCCTCTTTAATTACTTCTAGGTTATGTATATACATTATACTTGTATTTTAATATTGTCTAAATTTATTGGTGGAACAAGTTAGTTACTACTAACAACTATAATTACCTCTGGTATTTAAAAAAAAGAATAAAGTAATCATCATTATTATTGCAATAACAATGGTAATTTTCTTCACCATTTATCTGAATTTTCATTTTCATTATGATATTTCACACTCAGGTGATTGATAATTAACTTTCAAAAGTAAAGTTATCAGATGTTTGTTTCTTAATAGGATAACATTTTGCCTCTCATCACTTTTATTAGCTATGGACTTTAGTCATATTCTTTTTAAACTTCTGTTTGGCCAATTTATTAAAAGTATTGGAGTTTATATTCAAAAGAAGTTCATCAAGTGTGAGAAAGTTGCAATGAATTCATTAGCATTTTCTAGGAGACAGTGCCAATACTGATGATATATTCCAAGAGCAATTTGATATTAACATTTGGAAGTTATGATTTTATTAGAGAAATAATCAATCATTTTCTAAATTACTTTAGCAAAGATAAGAGCTTTTTCACTTCTTTCACTAATATTAAAAGTAATAAGAAAACTAATACTTTTTTAAAAAATGTATTAACTGAATAAATTTTCAAAATGGAAATTAGATCATTGACATTTTTTTTATCTTTTTAAATCCACATTTCTGAGAAATAAGTTTATTCTTTGAATGTTATAATATTGCGATTTTCCATGTATAGACTATGTACTTGTCATTCAAATAAAACAATCTTTTTAAAAAAAAACAGAGCCAGTAATATGAAAATTCTTCATTTCTTAAAGCAAAAAATTTTTGTAATTTAAATTTAGTAATATTTCCACCTGATATACCTAATTTTACATATATTTTATATCTGTCTAACGTATGTATGTAGTTTCATAGTTTTTGGCAATTTTTTACCCTGATACTTTCTTTTTCATGCTGCATATTTAGTTACATATAACCCCCATTCATGGAATCCAAATTCAACATGTTAGCATAATAATTCACAAGCCAGAAATATGGAAATGAATTTGAAAATAAATTATTTTTTCTTACACAAATACCAATCTATTTTCCAAACATAAAAAATTGTTACTTTCATCTGAATATCAATTTGTTATATAGTCATAAATCAAACATTACTCAAAAATACTGAAACTTTTCGTTGCATGTTATTTTTGCTTTTATACTAATCAAATCGTATTAAATGTTCAGTCAGATGAAATTCTATCAATTTTAACATAGCAGAATTTTGTCAGAGTTAATTATCCCTTCACCAGATAACATAAAACTCAGAGTAGCTCAGTAGTTTTACACAATTTATTAACATAAAATGTTACAACAAGTTATAAATACAAATAAGTTAACACATCTATTGCATACAAATCCCTTCACTGTTTTTGAGGAATTTATGATGATGAACAAATATATATTAGCTAAATAGTTATAACAAGATATAAATACAAATAAGTTAAGGCATCTATTGCATATTAATATATAGATTGGCTAACTAAGCAAAACAAAACCACACAATTACATTATCATTGGATTTCAACCCATCATAATCCTATAAGCCATTATGCATTTCAAACCATAATAAGACTGGGGAAATCTGTTATAAACCTTAACCAGATTGATAACCTTCAGGAGCCAAGATCCTAAGAAATTAAAAATAACCCCCTGCTGGATTCTTTCACTGCTTCTAGTTGGTGAGGAAAAATACTTATTGACCCACACTCACAAAGATTGATGTCCACTATTTCTCTTTTAGTCTTTTTATACCTTGAGTTCTTTTGTTTTCTGGTGTACTAAACCAGGTAGAGTTTCATTAATTTCAGTCTTTCTAAGAATTCAATCTTTCTGAGAATTCAATTAGCGGTCAGGTTACCACCAATTGAATTTTTCTAGTTATCTCATTTTATTAATTATTTTTTTAAAATATATATACATACATATCACTTCCTCCCCTTACTTCAAAAAACAGACAAGTGTTTAAACATAATCTTGAAATTTTTTTGTGCTACATGCTTTTCATTGTGATTGGGCAATCTTTGCTTTTCCCTGAATTTGATTTTGGTTTCTGGTTCATCTTCTTTACTTTCTAAGTAAGGCTGTTGATTCTCTTGAATTTTAATGTCCAGTTCTGCTTTCACTCTTGCTTTCTCTCTAGTTTTTCTGAGTCTTCACTATTCATTGGAAACAGGATATCACATGTGACTCAATAACAACATAGTTTATATGCCACTGATATTCCTTTCCATTTTGTATTTGAAATGGTTATAATTTGTCTAGACAATTTACTGGTGATTATCCTTCAATCCATTTCTTTTCAAACAAATCACATATCCAAACTTCTTCACTTATTTAAAATGTGTTAACTTCACCATCAGAGTGGAAGTATTTGTCTCTCTTTAGTATTAACATATCCAGTTTACTATGCAATTTTCTGCCCATCAGCAGCTCCACCCAAAGATTTGCATGTAACCATCGATGGCATGCAATGTTGATGAAGCATAGCATTGTATAAAACTTCTTGCATGTTGTTACTAGCTAGCCTTTTTGTAGCTTTTTTAATTTGATGATTGGCATTTACAGTAGAAAGTTCATTTCTGGGTGGTAGGAATTGTGCAAATGTGGTGTATTCCTTTGTTTGTAAAATAGTCCTCCATCTTTTGAGCAGTAAATCATTTGCTATTATCTGATACAATTATTTCAGGTAATCCATAGCAAGAAAAAATAGCATTTAAGCACTGTATTGCTTCACTGGCACTCATATTTTAAATTATGCCATACTCCACCCATTTCAAGTATGAGGCCAAGAGCATCAATATTGTCTTCTCATTTATATAACCAGCATAATCCATATGTAATCTCTGCAACAGTCTATATGTTTTTGTCTGTGGTATATATTCCTTGAATTTTATGCTTCTTTTGGACTGGAAGCTTGTGCATTTCTTAATGTAATTTTTTATGTCACACATTATTCATCGCCACCAGACATAGCTATGCAGTAATGTGTTTTTACACCCTATTCCAAAATAGTCTTCATGTAATAGCTTTAATACTTTATTTCTACCCTCACTTGATATATCTACTATGTCTCCCATTAATTCACCTCTTTTATTATAAGATAAATTTTCCTAATTTGTCCAGAAAGCTGATGCCACCCACTAGTGTTTTTTTACTTGGCCAGCCATTGCTAATTCAGCTATTTACTAGCTGATGTCATTTATTAATCACTCATCCATTTTGCTATTATGTTACTATTCAATAACTCAGACTGCATGATGTCTATATAGTTGATTTGCAGTTCATTTGTTTGGGGTACATCTTTGTCCAGATTTCTGGACATGTCTGCATGCTGAATTTTTTTTCCTTTTTTGTAGACCAGATGATAGTCATATAATGCCAATACATTTCTTTATCAAAGTATAAAAGAGCTCAGATTGTTGGGCACTAGCCTGTTATTGCTAATATGCCTAATAGTGACTTATGATCGGTTATTATTTGGAAAAATCTACTGCATATATATATATATATATATATATATATATATATATATAGTAGATATATAGAAATATTTCACCAATATATATATATATATATATATATATTGGTGAAATTTTCTTAATCCAAATATAATAGCCAAAGCCTTTCTGTCAATCTGACTGTAGTTTCTTTCAGCTTTGGAAAGAGTCCTACATGTAAATGTAATGGATGACATTCCCCATTGTACTATGGATTGGCATAATACAGCCCTCACATCCCATTCTGAAGCATCTATGGTTAGTCTTACTTCCTGATTATTGTCAAAATGGAATAATAATTTCTCTGATGACAATAAAGCTTTAGTACATAAAAATCATCATCATGACTTTTTGCCACTGCCATTTTT
Source organism: Epiperipatus broadwayi (assembly GCA_028023455.1). NCBI lineage: Eukaryota > Metazoa > Onychophora > Udeonychophora > Euonychophora > Peripatidae > Epiperipatus > Epiperipatus broadwayi. The sequence continues at coordinate 80,225 of JAQFVV010013063.1, read as the reverse complement.
CATTTTTTTAATAATTCAAATAGGGTGGTTGCAACTTTAGTCTTATTTTGTAAAAATGATTCAAAATAATTTATTAAACCTTGAAAAGCTTTGAGTTTTTTTAACATTCTTTGATTTTTCTGTCTTTTGAACAGCCTTTACTTTTTCAGGTGATGGACATTCAACTTTGCTGGAGACTACATATGTTAATAAAACCAATTCTTTAGTGTTCCACATATGCTTTTGGAAATTTAACCTTATTCCAAATTTCTGTAATTTTGCACATACTTTAAATAATTTTTGATATAGATTTTCTTCAGAATCAGATGTTATTAGTAAATCATTAAAATACAGTATGATGCCCTCAAAACCTTGTAGTAATGTATTGATTTTAGCCTGAAATATACTTGGGGTTGTTGCAATCCTGAATGGAAGTCTATTACACTTAAATAATCCCACAGGGGTAGTTAGCATTAATATTTCAGCAGTTTTATCAGTCATAGGGATTTGGTGAAAATCTGAGTTTAAGTCAAGCTTTGCAAAACAAGATGTGTTTTGCAAACTAGTCAATACTACAGAATAACTCCATTATTTAAATACTTATTGAATGATACTCTATAGTCACTGCATATTCAAATCTGATAATTAGGTTTTGCAATTACTACTATAGGCATAGTCCAGTCAGCCATTTACACTGGTGTCATTACACCTTTCTTTACCAATGCTTCATTTTTTTTCTTAACATTTAATCTCTGTGCAAATGGAATTTTTTATGTTTTGCAGATGATTGGGTGTAAATTTTCTACTAACTCCACTTCCACTGGATTTGTTTCTATTATGCCCAAGTCTTCACTAAATAAAACTTGGAATTTATTTTTGATTTCTAGTTCGAAGGAACAGATTTTTTTAACTATGCTAACCTGAATTTCTATTGCATTAAACCATTTCCTACATATTATAAGCCTGATTCTTTCTTTTATTATGAATAGTGGTAGTTTAATTATTCTTTTCTGGTAGCCAACTGGTACCTGTGTTTGCTCTAGCAGTTTTAATGCATTTCCACTTATGTTTCAGTTTTAATATTCATATTTTCATTTTAGTGTCAGTTGTTGATAGTATTTGCCAATCTACCTCTGACATTATCGATATACCTTAACCACTATCAATTTCCATTTTTATTTCTATGCTGCAAATTTTCAATTCCATCATGAATTGTTGCGAGCATTTGACTCTTGTATTATTTACTTTATATGTATTAAAAGGTTTACCTTCCCTACTTTTCTGAACCACCCTTTTTACTTGTTTCTCTTCATTACCAAGTTTTTTGCACACTCATGCTAGATGCCCTTTATAACTGCAGCTAAAGCATTTTTTCTGCTTCCACCCACACTCTTTTACTTGTGATCTATTTTTCCACAGCAAAAACATCAAAATTTGTTTGCCTATTGATCTATTTTTCCACAGCAAAAACATGAAAATTTGTTTCCCTTTTCCACTTTGGTTTTTTACAGACTTATGCATTGTTTTTCCATTTTAAAAACTTGCATATTAGAACTGTCTTTGGGTTTTTGATCTAAAAGCCTGAACGTGGCTGATGGACATTTACTACTAACAACAAGTTTCAAATTACAACTGTGCCAGGTTTTTTATGTCCTACCCCACTTTCCTTAGTAAGAATAGCATAATTATGTCAGAGTTAATTATCCCTTGACCAGATAACATAAAACCCAGAGAGGCTCAGTAGTTTTACACAATTTATTAACATATGCTTATAATGATGAACAAATATACAGTAGCTAAAATGTTACTCAAGGTATAAATACAAATAAGTTAACACATCTATTGCATATGAGTCCCTTCATTTTTGAGCAATTTATAATGATGAACAAATATATATTAGCTAAATAATTACAAGATACAAATAAAAATAAGTCAATGCATCTATTGCATATGAGCCCTTTCACTGTTTTGAAGAATATAAGTCCTTCTGCTTAATACATAGTTTGGCTAACTAAAAAAATAAAACCACACATTTACCTTAGCACTGGTTTTCAGTCTATCCTAATCCTATAAGCCATTAGGCATTTCAAACCATAATAAGATCAGGGAAATTTGTTATAACCCCTAATAAGCTTGATAACCTTCAGGAGCCAGAAATTAAAAAAAACATCTGCTGGATTCTTTTGATGCTTCTAGCTGATGATGAAAAATACTAGTTGACCCACACCCATGAAGATTGTAAATAAACATGCCCACTAGTTCTTTTTCAGTCTTTTTACACCTTGATTTCTTTTGTTTTCTGAAGTACTAATATGAATGGAATTTCATCCATTTCAGTCTTTCTAAGAATTCAATCTTTTTAAGAATTCAATCAGCAGTCAGGCTACTGCCAATTGAAATTTTTTAGTTATCTCATTTTACTAATTACTTTTTAAATATATATATACATACATATCATTATATAACACTGATAATAAACCTATTCATAAAATGATCAAGTTCAAAAACTCTACTGTAATAATTCACAATCTAGATCACCAATAAATCATTTAAATAAACATTTAAATAATGTCTATCTTTTTATATCAATATCAATCTATTTATTACTATATAACAAACTGGATGTTATATAAAAAATAATTATTTTTATTTAAAAAATAGATTTGCATTGATATAAGAAAAAAGGGGGAGGTGTTATTTGAAACTTCTTTTAAATAATTTTGTATATCTGACTTGTAAATTATCATACTAATATTTTTAGACCAATAAACATCACATGATTACCATTTCTTATGCTTGCTTATAACTGTTATTAAAGCAGGCAAAACTCTATATGTATTGCAACTCAGTGCAAGCTAGAGTAATTAATGGATGTCAGAAGGCTTGTGCATAAAATTTCCATCTAATGCCTACTCATCCAATATCCCCAGACTAGTCTCTGGCTTGTGGCCTTCATCAGTTAGGAGTTTTTGATCTGAGAGCACTGTTTTAATAATAATTGTAAGCAAGCATAAGAAATGGTGATCATGTGATGTTTACTGGCTTAAAACCATTCCTGCCTAATAGGACAGTGGTGGCTATGATTATTAAAAAACCAAAGACACCAAAATGTATAGGTACTGAACTGAGTTGGGACCTATGTGAATATATAAGATAATGATCTTGGATTGAAAATATTAGTGTTTTCAATTTAAGACTCATAGTTTTGTAGTTAAGTAGAGATAAAAGGTGGCTGCTGGAGGATTGCATTAGATCCTGAGGTTTAGGTACAGTGCTCTCAGATCCAAGGTATCTCACTGATGAAGGCCACAACCTAGAAACTAGTCTGGAGATATTGAATGAGTAGGCATTAGATAGGGATTTTATGTACAAGCCTTCTGGCATACAATGATTACTCTAGCTTGCACTGATTTGCAATACATATAAAAAGTTTTGTCTGTTTTAATATTTTTAGACTTGGTTTATCTGTGAATGGATTTATATTATCAGCATTAAATCTTACAAACTGTGAAGTTATTCATACACTTGTTAAAATTAATAGAATTTTATCTGAATTAATATTTAAAAATATAAGCTGGCTGGATTAATATAAAAACTAAAATTAACTGTAATGAAAAGTTTCAGCCTTTTTGATTACCAATGCTTGATTTATTACTATCTAAAAAAACTGTAGGCTAGATAATGCAATCATTTTTATCTGGAAAATAGATTGGTATTGATAAAAAAAAAAAAAAAAAAGTGGAAATTGTTTGCAAGTTCATATAAATGATTTTTTGATAATCTGTCTCATGATTTATCATAGTAACATTTTAAAACTTAGTTTTCCCATGAATGGTTTTATAGTATTAACATTACATATTTGATAAATCATGAAATTGTGTACAGTCTTGTTACAATTAATAGAATTTTATTTAAATTAAAACTGTAAACTGGTTTGATTAATATTAAAACAAAATTGCTACTAATAAAAAATTTGATTTTGGTAGAATGTGATAGTTGATTGATTACTATATAACAAACTGGAAAGTAGATACGTGTGATCATTATTATGTGACAAATATATTTGCACTAATAAAAAAGATGGGCATAATAGTAAGTTATTCATCGGCTTGCTAAAATTAATAGAATTTCATCTAGATATATATATATAAATATAAATCTAGCAATTACGTGTTACTGCAGGTTAGCTTGAAATGTATTGCATTTTTCTAAAACAACTAAATTTTAAAATAATAATCTTTTATGGAATAAAAGTTTTATTTTATATGGCTATTTAGTAGTTAAACAAATTAATGCTTATGAACAGTGCTTCAACTATTTAAAGCATCCACCGATTTCTATTTCTCATCATTAACAAAATAGTTAAATATAATTAAAATATTTTTGCTATTAAAAGATATTATCTAAATAAAAGAGAAAATCTACATATTAATAATAATTACCCACGATTTGGTTTTTAATAATTAAGAAATTTCAATCGTAGAAAATGATATTAAATTAGAATTCACTCTTTTTTTTAAAAAAAAAAAATAGTAAAACAAATGATTACTAACATAGAAAAAATTCCATTATCTTTTTTTTCTAAGTATTTACCAGTAATTTAAATAATCATAACGAAATGCCAATCATTCAACAAACAAAAAAATACGTTTAATGTTTAAATAGTTAGTAATAATTTTTATAAATGACAAATTAATTATAAGAGGTTATTTAAATTTTTAATTCCGATTTTAATAAAAAGTATGCAATCTGTTCGATTTCTAGTTATATAGATAAATACATTTATCATTTTATTATAGTATGTGTCTTTTTTGTGTGTATATGTATTTAGGGTTTAATATATAATTTTTTCATATGCAATTTACATACGTGCGTGTGAAATATTTTGTACGAATATAGAAATAAGAAAATCATCATATTGTAAAAAAAAAAATCAAATTAAAACCAAAATTAGCCAAATATTCTCTCATTCAAAATGTGATTTTAAAATTATTTCTTATAAAGTTAAAAATATTTTAAATATAAAATTGTTTAAGTTATTTTTATTAAATTAATATTTCTATTACTTAACACTTTTTTTTAAATTAAAATATAATGATTTTGAAATGGGATGCTGTAGCAAAATATTAAATAATCTATGGTGATTGTTATTCATCAAAAAATTAATTTATTGATTTGAGTACTTTTTTTGAAAGATAATGCAAGAAGGTTAAATAAACATTTATATAAAATAAATACTTTATAGTAGTAAAAGAAATTGATTAAAAATAATCAGATAAAGATTAAATAAATGGACTAATAAAATTTGTATTATCTTATTATTTTGAAATTGTAAAGTATATTTTATTAGTATGAAATCAATTAATATTTCAAAATATTTACTTTAGATAATGATGACATATGCAAGTATTCACACATAATATACATTCACTTTATAAAAGAGAAAAATAAAATATTTCAAAATGACTTCCAGTCTCATAGAATTTTTTTTAATAAACACAAAATGAAAGTTTTTATTTGCTAAACTAGCTACACTGATCATAGATGACAGTCATACTATCAACAGTTTTTTTTTTCTTTTTTGTACATTTGTCACATGATTTATTATTTAAACTCATATTAAAATTTACTCTGTGTGTTTTAGTGTAAGGCAAAACCAAGAGTTAAAAATCCTTGAATTTCAGTTCAACTCTTATCATTTTTAGTTTTCAATTTACAGTGATCTAAATGACAAATAATTTACTTATTTTATATATATTAAACCTTGCAGTGACTTCTTTTCAAATTTGAATTTTTTTTATTTGTACACTCATATATATTATGTCTGCAAAATATATAAATTAAGTAATTTTGGATTTTTAGAAAAAAATATGCAACCTAATTTTCTAATTCTTTATTTATATGTATGTTGTAGTTCAATCTTAAATTTCCTACCAATAATACATATACACACAAATATATGAATTCCTATGCATATTGTCATATACTTCCACTATATATCATCTATGTCCTGGCATTTATATGACAAGGTGAATGATTAATTAGCAAACAGAAGTAGAAAATTATATAAGTAAATTATAAATATGCAGATATATTCAATTTTACATTTTGTGTGTTACTTACTTGTACTACACTGGAGAAAAAAAATTAACTAAAGATTAAAATAATTTAATTTTGAAAAATTCTGTTGAAATTTTTTTGCTCTTACAATATTGCAATTTTTAATTATTTTGATTACATGCATTATATCTAGATGTGATTGTCTATTTAATGCATATATTATCAATAAATTAAATGTATAAATTAAGAGAGGCTGTTGTAAAGATATTTACTTTAAAATGGCAATTTGAAAATCATTTTATTTCTACATATGTACATATTCTGAAATCGTTATGTATTTTATAGCATATAACAACATAATAGTGTGTGTGTGCACACAAATATATATAATGTTGAAAGGAAAAATAGAAATAAACACAGTCAAATTTTTTTGTAGATATTTTCTACATTTCTCTGGAATAAAATTAAGGATTAAAAATTTTGAATATAAAGTACAATTTTATTATAAAATAAACATTAAAAAAAGTATAATAATTATTTTCATTTAATTGCGATTTTGAAATTAAAACAACTATGTTTTGAGGTTACAATAGATTTCCTGGTAATTATAAAATTCCTCTATTTATTTTAGAAATCTTTTTAAGTAATACTTGTAGATTATACTTTGATAAAATTTCAATATTTCTTTTAAAAGAATTGAAGTAAATTGAAAAGGTTGAAAAGATAGAAAAACATTTCTAATTAATGTATTTTTCTCACCCCATCCTAATTATAAAAACACTTGATAGAAAAATTAGGGGTATGGTTGGTTTTCAGAGTTATATAGAACTATCATAAAAAATAACTAAAGGCAATACAGTGGATCCAGTGACATCTACTAGTCACTATGGAAGAATTTTGATTCACATAGAAGCAAAGCTCAACTTTTCTGTGTTCATTAGCCTGCACTAATGTATACTAAAAGACAGCTGCTTGCCTGATGTCTATCCAATCCTAGACAGTAGGTAAATCACTGCAGACCAATAGTTACACCTAGACTATATCTTTTCCAATGATGACAATAAGCCAGAGAGACCATCAGGTTATTAAAAACTTAGTTATACATATGCTGCTATATCCATGTACAAAGAACCATAGATAAAAGTAACATATCATGGTTATATAAAGTGCATCTGGTGAAGTTGTTTTAAGTGAATCCTTTAAAAATAATATTTTCAAAGTACAAGTAAATAATTTTTGCTTGAGTTAAACTTCTAAAAAAAGAATTAATTTATAGATGATTTTATATTCTATAAAAGAAAAAGTAAACTCACCAAAAAAATATTTTTAGATTTAAAAAGAAAAAAACTTGCAGGAGTATTTTTAAAAGATATTTATCATTAATCAATAGTAAACTGTCAAAGGTGTAATATTTTTTTTAAAAAAAGAAAGAAAAAAGAAAAACTGTTATTATTAAAGAATATGAAGAAAATTTATGTAAGTTTTCAACATAAAATTGATTCTGAAAATATATTTTTAATAATTTTATTTTGATAAATTAAAATGTTATGATATAAATGACAGTGTGCACATACATTTCTCTGTACACACACATATGTAAAATCAGTCAATAATTATGTATTGAAAAGAAAGAAAATGAATTTAATTTATAAATTTATGACAATTTACATATGTTAATAAATTATTGTACCACATGTATGTGTGATGATTTATATATGTTTTATGTTAACCCAGTATGAGATATTTGTATCATTAAAATGTGATCACTTGAAATTTTTATTATGACAATAGTTCAAAAATTATTATTCCACATGTCTGTGTGCATATACCAATGCATGTCAAGTAGACATGTATATGTAAATATTAATCATTTATTTTATTTTATATGATGATTGAAATATATTCATCAATTGTACAGCACATCTGTATACATATATCAATGTGTCTCAAGTAAACATGTAAAGGAAAACTTTAATTATTTATTTTACTTTTATATAATGATTCAAATGTGTCCAAAAAGTATACCACATGTCTGTGTGTATATATATATATATATATATATATATATATATACACACAGACATGTGGTATATATTATATATATATATATATATATATATATATATATAGTGTTTTATATTGAACATATATGTAAATGTAATAACTCAAATGGTTATGTTATTCAATATTAAAAGACTGAATTTATATATGTAGAGGTGTATTGTGCATTCCTTAATATCATTTTTATTGTTATGAATAAACTTATATTTCATTGTTAAAATTATTCCATTGAACTTAATTCTAAATAGTTTTAGGATATTATGTGTTGCATCATCTCTTGGTCACAGTAATAGTTATAAACCTTGTGTTCTCTGAGCTAGAGTCATGCATAACATTCTATTATATGAAATGGATGTATATTAGTGTATAGGCATCCAGTTGATTATGATAATTCTGGATTGTGTAAGGGGAATATCTCTTAAAGTTCATGCACTACATTTTATTTACTTTAGTCACTATTAGACATTAGGTTTATAGTTTGAAAAAACTCAATTGTCCTATATGGCCAGAGTATTGATGATGATGAGCATGTTTTAATATCCCAGCAATATTGTTTTTATTGTTATATATTCTGATGGATTAGCATATAAATTTGTGCATGTAAATTACCATTAAATAAATGCCCCTATCTGGCATGGACTAAATAGTTAGCTGGGTCTATAGAAGACCCATTTCAAATCCAGTCACCAGATTGACTGTTGATTTACTTTTATTGTTAATCACTCATAGTGATGAGAATTACTTATACTTCATTATGATGCTGGTGAACTTATAGTTAATTATGCTTTTACTTAAAATAGTTAGCTATGCTGATCTCTCAGAGTGATCTCATGCTCATTATATTTATAATACTTTACATCAAATTTGATAATAAATTTTATATTATGTTCACATCAGGTACACACCCTTATTAGTGAATGACCTATATTCAATTGAATTTGTTTAAAATTTTGTTTAGTGTATTTAAAAGTTAATATGTTGATAGAAATTCCTTTAAAAAATACAGAGAATTTGCTGTGAAAGTTTTATTATAAGTTTAATGAATTGGATATATCCATTATGGATGATTTTATTTTAAAAAATTACATTGTAGCAATATTTATTATTATTCTTGCTAAATAAACATTTATATCAGTATTTATCTTATTAAATACATTTTTCTGTATTTAAAGTACATTCTAATATATACTTATATGAATATTTTATATAAATAATTAATCATAAGTTACAATCACATATATTTTAAAATATGATTTAACAATTTATATTAACAATAATAAATTAGTTATAATAATATGGCAAAAGGAGTGTGTGTGAATGTTTACTTCAATTAACTTTGTTTTTTAAATTTTATGTTTTAAAATTAATTTTGTTTAAAAAATAAATAAATAATTTAATAATGGTATTGTTTAATGAGAGAAGAGAAAAGAAAAGTAATATATTGTTTAATATATATTGTGCTGGTCAAAATCGTGTATTCATTCAACAAGACCAATAATCCAAGCAAAAGTACCTTGAATCCAGCCATGCACAAGATACATATGTCAGGACAAGGATGAATCCTAACCTATTTTCCTAAACTATTGCCTCTCTGATTAATGGATAACGTTTGTGATGACACTAGCAGTGCTTGGTTTTATTCCGTCCCAGCTGGAGATCATGGTTCACATAGAGACTCAAAATAATAAAGGGTTTATATGAAAAACCAATGATTTAATGGATTTTGATGATTGCAGAATGGTACAGATATGATTTGATCGATTACTAATGGTTTGAACCGTAATAATGATAATTCTTGATGGCAACATTACAAAGAAGTGAATTTACATCAAAGAAATATTATAAACAATTAACCTTAGAGATTGGGAGTGATGACAAACCAAGCTTATTTAAATAACAATATTATAGGAATTTATTAAGGAATTTAGTAGAAAATAAGTTAAGTCTTTGTTTATACAACTTGGTTATTTTATTTAATTCGTTTTGATGCAGCTTTGGCAAACAATGTAAAAGTTTGTTAATTGGTCGGCCAAAACAAATCAGCAATAAAATATTATTAGCTCTGTTAAAAGATTATAAATAAATCTATTTTATATATATTACAAGATATGAAAGATGTGCATTTAAAATACTATTACATTTAAAATCATTTGTATATAAAAAGTGTGGAAGGCAAAATAGTTCTTAAATAAATAATTGACAATTATACAGTCTAGATTTAATTAATTAACGAAATTGGTTTGTGAAGGACATGCCATCATGGCAGAAAGCCTTTCAGGTTTGCTAAATAAAGATATAAAATGATGAAGAAGGCAATATGCTATTATATATTACAACAAAAATAAATGAGGTCTGTTATAAAACTCTGGGTAGTTTTGCTAAAGGAAATTCCTGATATGTACAGGTAGATGATGAAAAATGCTGGCCCTCCAGCCAAAACATATCTCTGAATAATAATAAAATATTTTGATGTGCTGGACTTTCCATACACATCTTAAATGCAATGCTTGAAAATAGATCCCTTGGTATGAACTACATCTACTTTGAGTGAGAGTAAAAGGTTGGACTGGTCAGTTAAATTTCCGAAGGTCCTGATGAGTAAGTAGCAAAGCAAAATAATAAATGAATGGTTGTAGCTATAAAAACATTAATGCCTTAGACATAGATAGATAGATAGATAGATAGATAGATAGATAGATAGATAGATAGATAGATAGATAGATAGATAGATAGATAGATAGATAGATAGATAGATAGATAGATAGATAGATAGATAGATAGATAGATAGATAGATAGATAGATAGATAGATAGATAGATAGATAGATAGATAGATAGATAGATAGATAGATAGATAGATAGATAGATAGATAGATAGATAGATAGATAGATAGATAGATAGATAGATAGATAGATAGATAGATAGATAGATAGATAGATAGATAGATAGATAGATAGATAGATAGATAGATAGATAGATAGATAGATAGATAGATAGATAGATAGATAGATAGATAGATAGATAGATAGATAGATAGATAGATAGATAGATAGATAGATAGATAGATAGATAGATAGATAGATAGATAGATAGATAGATAGATAGATAGATAGATAGATAGATAGATAGATAGATAGATAGATAGATAGATAGATAGATAGATAGATAGATAGATAGATAGATAGATAGATAGACAGATAGACAGACAGATAGATAGATAGATAGATAGATAGATAGATAGATAGATAGATAGATAGATAGATAGATAGATAGATAGATAGATAGATAGATAGATAGATAGATAGATAGATAGATAGATAGATAGATAGATAGATAGATAGATAGATAGATAGATAGATAGATAGATAGATAGATAGATAGATAGATAGATAGATAGATAGATAGATAGATAGATAGATAGATAGATAGATAGATAGATAGATAGATAGATAGATAGATAGATAGATAGATAGATAGATAGATAGATAGATAGATAGATAGATAGATAGATAGATAGATAGATAGATAGATAGATAGATAGATAGATAGATAGTGTATCACTAACAAAATTAATAACTTAATTTCTAATTAAACTATCTCCCTGCCAAAATGGAAAGTCCCAGAAACCTTAGGTTTTTATACTAAATGAATCATGAATATAATATATATAAAAAAAAGAATTAACTAAAATATAAACTGTTTTCCACACTTCACAAATATTTCATTTATTAATAAGTTCTTAAATAGTTTATCAAAAAGTACAAAATAAGACTGTTTTTAATTAACATAGACGGGCATTGAATATCAAACTAATAAATTGTAAATCATAATTTTAATATTTTTCTGACAAATAAAATATATATATGAAATATAGACTGATAAAATTCTATGATAAATTTTACTTAATTGATTCACTAAAATTATTTATTCTTTAGAAATAATGACAGGGCTATTTTAAATTGGAGGTAATAGTAAGATACTTTTAAAATAATTTCAATCATTCAAATAAATTTATATATGATGTACAAAACTAAATGAGCTTTCTATTAATTAATTTATGGGAAGTAAATCTCCTGTAATAATTTTTAACTGGAGAAAATAAGAGGAAGGGGATTTAAAGTTAGTTTTTCATCGAGTTTTGTACTTGGCAATGTCAGTAAGTCAAATATTTTCAATAAACCAACAAAATTTAATTTAAGTTTGCCGCATCAAAATAATGTAAGATTTTATAAGAATTGATATTTTAAATTTAATAAATTTAAACTACACATTTTAAAACTAAGTTGTATAAACAAATATAGATAATATAACTTAACATTGATTTGGAAAATAAGTAAAATGGAATCAATGGCTTGCGGCGAATTGGATGTTACCTCAGAATCAATCAGTAGGCATTCCATGGCTTGAAACAGGCATTTACAGTCAGATCATTAACAGGCTTCCTTGTGACAGTACAGTTTCAGGCTAGATGTTGAAAGCACTGGAAGTGCATTGATGAGCTGGTGGGACATTGCTCCAGAAAGCAATGGTCAATCTTTTAGCCAGTCATTCTATAGGCATGATGTACTATATCTCTAAACTATTCTCTTCAGATAAAACTCAACAAATAATTAATTAATCCCCCTTATCAAATTTTCTACTATTTATATGTTCTGGTTTTTATCTATAGAATTGAATCTACAGTGACAACTGCCAATTGCAATCACTCTAAATGTTTCTCTGAGATTGGTGCCTGCTTTGGAGGGAAATCTATAATTCTGCATGAACATGCCCCAAGGGTTGATTTGCTAATTAAACAACAACAACAACAAGCATATTAAGTTTATCAGTCATTGTACCAAAGAATCTATTTAATTATGGTTTAGATTAACAAAAATGTAGATTTTATTCAGAAAATTTTAGGAATTTGGTACAATGACTTTCAAACTTATATTTGACATAAACCTAAGTAGAAATTTACAAAACATTTCATACAAATCTTACATTGTTTAAATAATTGATTCTCAAATGTACATTGATTAAAAGATAAATATAAAATGGTACCAACTAATTTATTGAAGAAAATGAACTTTAATAAAGAATTTAAAATATTTGTAACATTTTATAGATATCTAGGATTCAATTCAATTTAATAAAATAAACACAATATACATTTGTACAAATATTATAAATAAATAAACTATTATAAAAGGTTAGTTAATCATAAAATACAAATTAATCAAAAGATTATAATAATTATAAATATACTACCACCTAATATGAGATGGGTGTCAGTTAATAAGGATTGGGTTCAAACCCAGACTAGTTCTGATGACATTGGCACTAGGTAAAGCAGAAATATGTACTATATTTTCAGCTTCAATATATATATATATATATTCTAAGCATGTGATATGCCACCTGCTTTTATTAAGACAATTTATTAGTGCAGTATATAATACTTAACCATAAAAAGAAAATAAAAGATAAAATAAGACTAATAACTAGACATAAAACTATATCATTTAATATGTAGATAAATGGTCTCACTTAATAAACAATATCTCATATATTTATAGTTAAATAGTTATCTAATAAAAGATATTTAAAAAGTATATAACTGTTATTCATATTTAATTAATAAAGTGCACGTTTATAATGTAAAATTTTTATCAAAAGTTAAAAGAAAGAAAGAAAGAGAGCTAGCTGGATGAATATTTTAAGTTTTAGTGTTGAAAATTTGTTGGCTTATTTAAAGTTGAAGTGGATTATTAAGAGAAGCTTGCCTTAAATAAGATCAGTTTTACACTCTTAGATGTGTGTGCATGCATGGGTGTATATGTTGATTTTGTTGATTTTTATTTATTAAAATATTCAACTTATTTATTAACTTTTAAAAGTAAAATAGATAATAAACTTGGCAAATAAAATATTTATTATTCTTAACTTCTGATAAAAACAGCAATCAAAATATGAAAAAAATCAGTAAATTTATTACACGTATTTTATGTTTATTATTTAAAAAAAAAACTATTCACGTTAAGTATTATTAAACTTGAAATTGAAACACAGAATGATGACATGTGATTTGTTTTTTTGTTTTTTTTTTGATATTGGAAAAAAGAGCGCAGAACTGGAGGGAATGGTGAGAGTTTCATCACGGAGATTGTCCTAACAAGAAAAAAAAACAATAACAGTGTAACTTTTATTTTTTGCCTTTTGTTTTTTAAAACAAGTAAAAATTATATTTGTTCTTTAAAGTCATCACATCAATGCATGGCTGAAGGAGAAATTATTAAGGTATCAAGTTTTAAGCTTTCTTAGCTAAACGAATCTAAATTTTATAATAATGTGCCAAGATAATACTTTTAACTTAATATATAACTTTAAAAACTTTCAACAAATGAAAATCGTAATAATAACAGAAATCATATGGAAACTGATAAACAGTCATTTTATGCCAATAAATCACATTTTTTATGGCAGTAAATTTAAGACCAAGTTAAAAATAATAATAATAAAAATATTAAGACTTTTCAAGACTAAAATAATGTAAGTAAATGTTCGATCTTAATTATAAAAAAAAACAACCAACAAATGTCTAAATGAAATTAAAAAAAACCTAAATAAATTCAATACTGCTTTCTGAAAATAAAAATAAAAATTTGTTAATGAAAATGGGCATATCCTTTCATTTATGGCGGGGATGTTGCTTTGTCGTCTGCTTCTTTGGAGAGAGTGGAAAAACTGTTAATAAAATATTTTTTTCAATGAAACCGTGGATATCTACTACAATTTAATAATAATTGTACAAAATTATCATATTCAAACTAGCTAGTTAATATTAAATTGTGTCATATAATGGATCCATATCTATTCATGTTTAACATAGTATATCGTATTCGTGTGCTTGTCTACTATCATAGTGAAATTGTAGCTGCTTTGTTGTTTTTTATATAAAATAAATAAGTAAATATATTGGTTTCAAAATACTAATGCGTCGATATTATTCCCATAGCTAACGATGTGGGACCTCGCGCCGTAAATTATCTGCCTACTGTTGAGGAAACTTTACTAATGAACTGAATTTATCATCATCATTATTATTGTAATTTGTATGTTGTTGTTTTTTTTAAAAAAGGTAATATAATAGTTATATATTTATGCTTTATTTTACATGTCAATGTATCTTACTTTACCATCTGAAATTGTCTCAATAGATTTTTATTACACACACGTAATTTTAAATATATTGGCAAAGGATTTAAAATTTAAAATTGCCTATTCTTTATAACTTGGGACAAATAATCATTACAGGTGTGTTTATCAGAAGTTTTAATAATTTTCTTAATATTATTCGTAGCAAAAATTAGATTTTGAATTTGTCTAAGAACAAATTTATTTCATTAACCATTTAATTAATAATATCTATTGCATCATTCTGTCCACTCAATTTCATAAATATTTATTATGCTCATTGCGTGTGTGTTCTTTATCTTATGCAAATATTTACTATGCTATTTTAATGTGTTTATAGTCGTTTTGACTAATACTTTCATGTGGGTTGCGGATATTATTTAATGTGTGGATTTGAATATTGATACAAGCTATTAATCTTTATCATTAGGGATAAATTCATATCTTGCCATTGTGAGAAATAGTTATCAGATAGTATACTATTTATGATGTTTATGGGATGGAAATAATCTCCCATTATTATTATTATATGTATTTGCCATGAGATGACAGTGTTCCAAAATATTTTATATAGCTTATTTAGTTAGATTCCATGGAGAGAATCATTTGTCTTTGGTGTATTTTCTTTTTCTTTATGTGGTAAGACTGCATCTTCACATACACTTATGCTTGATAGATAAGCATGGGAGCCACAATTATTATAGTCAGGTGCCTTGCTCTAAGGAGCTTATTTAGTGATGTTGTCCCTTATGTGCTATTTAAAAGACTAGATTGTCCACCACAGAAGGTGTAGACTATTGTTTTTATAAATGTTATGGCAATGATAGCTAGTTATTGAGGTAGTAATTTTCAGTGCTTTGGTTGGTCATAATAATATCTGTATTGTGCTACTGTGCTTTGCCAGTAGTATACAAGTAAATCCACAAGATTTAATAACTTAATTCCTCAATTTAAAGCATAGCATGATGGGAATACGCAGACAAAATGCTATTTATAGACGTCATATGGAGAAATTTGCCGAGGGGTTTGTAAGTTTCATAAATTTTAAATTTAATATTATTATGTGGACTTTAAATAAGTTAACTAGCAATGTATGTGTGACTTCAGATGAATGTTTTTATTTATTCTTAGTTTTAAAATTAACATAGTGTGTGGCAGCTGTAATGTAATGATGACAGTTATTATCATCATATTAGCCAGCTAAGTTAGAAGCAGCAATAAATTATCTTGAATTTAATCTTCATAATTTTGTTATATGATTTTAATAGTAAGATATCATAAAGGTGCTTTGATGTGAATATATGGAAAATGTTAAGTAGCTTATGGTGCAAGCTAGCCAACTATTATAACTATTATTTTCAAGTTCATTAATGTTTGTTCAATGCCTTAGATGAAGTATAATAAATTGTGATTTCAAATAAATATTCAGCCAGAAATCATAATAGTTTATAATCATAAGTTTATTGTGCAATTTTCAAAAACCAAGAAGCAATATTTTGAAATAAAATGAATTTAAATTAGTAACTCCTCAGAGTTAAAATGTAAAGGATCTAGTAGCTATGAGGTGTAAGCTGTGATTAAATTAGTGTGCTGTAAATAAAATTTGTGTTATGTCTAATGTAATAAATGTATTTTTAAAATTTATTAAAATGTAGTTTTTGAGTATTTTCTGTGTGAAACTCTTCTCTTTGGTTCCACAAACCCACAAAATGAAATAAAATATATATTTTAAAATCGGATAATTATAATTCTCATGATCCAAAATTTACTAATAATTAATAATAAAAAAATATCAATTTGTTTTAATTAAAATTTTAAATTGACAACTGTTCATTTAAGTATTGCAATGGATATATCCATTCATAATTCAGACTGCACATTATTAACCTATTATCAGAATTTAAATATTGTAAATGAAGTATTTTATCTGTGTTGTTTAGGATAAGAGAAGGAAATGAAATGTACCCTTTATTCGTTGAATGCCATTTTAGATAAAAGGTTGTAAATATTCTAAATTTATTTATATGATTTTTTTTTTTATTAAATATTTGTTGAATAAAGTAAGCATTTTCTTTGGTGATCTACATGATTATTATTAGGATTTAATCAGATGCATTAACTCACTAGGAAATGTATGCTACCAAAGCCTGCTAGAATATCAGTCATTTGCATTGCAACACTATACCATTAAAATATTTGATAAAATACCAGAAAGAAACCCTGAGGTTTTTGTTTGGCATTATAAGAAAAGATTATTTCTTTATTCGACAAGAGGTAAAGGAAGTCAAATTATATCAGTGGATAATATTAAACCATACACTAGAGTTTGTTAATTACAAGAATCTATTGAAGAATACTTCTAAAAGTGCAAATATTCATAGCTCAGAGAGTTTGATTGAGATGAAGGTGGAAATTTACTGTATTATAAACTATTTATGAGGGAATGATTGAGTTGTTATCTCTTCACAAAATTATATGTTTTATTTGGAATAATTTATTCTATTGGAGTTGGTTTCTTCCTTTGTCTTAATTGTATATCTCTGTAGCTAATTCTTTAAATGTAACTGACCACTGAGCTTAGTCTACTTTATGGTCCTTACTGTTATCTGTAAGAGTCTCGACCCAACCAGATATTGTGTAGAAGATATTTGTCCAATAATCAGAACTTGTTAGAGTTTTGTTTGAAATATTTCTATATAGGTTAGAGATAAGGTCTCAAGTTAAGAGAATGACATAGAGTGTGATTGTTAGCTTCTTCTTCGCATTTTCTTTATAGATTACAAAATGAATGCCCAACTTTAAGGCCATTGATGTATTTAGTTGGGTACACAATAATATTAAGAGGTTACAATATATATATATATATATATATATATATGTGTGTGTGTGTGTGTGTGTGTGAAGTAATGTAAATTTTTTAAATGAAATTTATTTATTTATTTAATATTTTAAAATAATTATCATTATGGAAAATTTCTTAGAATACTTGAAAATGCCAAGGACTGATAAAACATGTTCAAATGACTTCTTGACATTTGATAGTTGCTATGGTTATTTATTCACCTTATTACTGCAATAATGATGCAAAATAGAAAATTATAAAAGATATATTCTTTTTCTTTCACATTTCTAACATTTTACTATATAGTTATTGTGATAAGCAAATGATCGTGGAAGGGTAAAACCAACTTTCATCTGAAGACACTTTTGACTTTGCAAGCTATCTAATGTTAATGCCATCAGACAGATTATTATCTAAAGAAAAATCAATAAACTTCAAAGAATTTATGATATTAATTGTTTATTTATAAAGAATTTTGATTTTAAAATAACAAACTCATAAGTTAATATTAAGGTAATTAAAAGAAAACTTCTTAAATAATTTATTTATAAAAACAGCCAAAACTCTCCATACAGTAGCAAGCATAAGAAATGGTGATCAATTGATGTTTAGTAATTTATTTATAAATATTTATCAATTTTTAAGAACTGTATTGAAATGATTCTAATGACTACAACATTTCAACATATTTAAAAACATTTTATTTATAAATAAATTAATATAGACTTGTTAATGGACTATCATGTGATAAAATCAACAATTTAAACAAATAATATCACTGTAGGTCAACACATAAAAAAGGACTATTTTATAATTCAATGTTTATAATAATAACAAATAATATATTTATATTTTAACATTTATTCTAAAAATAATAATAATAAGATTTTAGCTTTCTCTCTTCCAGTTGCTTGAATTAAAAAACTGTAAATATCATAAAAGAAAACATTAGTTACTATTATTATTTGATCTATTTAAGTTTCTTTTTGTGAATATACTCACAATTTTGGTGCATATTTATGTGTATGCATAAATGATATTTATGAAATGTGATTGTCTTGAATTTATATGTTTATCTAGTAGTCATACTTATTAATTTTGAAATGTTAAAGTAAGTTTTGATGCTTTATAAGATTTATTCTAGTTTACCAAAGTTATAAATAATATGTGGCCTTTTATTAGTGGCATTTATTAGATGTATAGCATCATTAGAGAAAATTCCCTTATTGTATTATGGAGTATAACATAAATGATGTTCAGAATTTAAGTTATAGCAGAAGAATGCTGCCATTATTTGAATATTCATGAAGTTAAAATATAGTTTAACTAATTGTTTATTTATATATTTAATTATACATTATATACTTAAATAATTCATAAAAATAGACCAAGGTAGACTTTATTTAATAAACTTGAAAAACATACTGAGTTTAAGCAATTATTTGCTTAGAATAAAATAAACACAATCTTACATATTAGATTTATAAAATAAATTTATATTCATATCAATACATCATAATGTTGCATATAAATACATATACAAGAAACACATTGCCTTATAAAGTTATTTTATTTAGAAATATGAAAGCTGGAATTTTGTTTAATTAAATCTATTAATCAATTGTAAAATAAATAATAAAATACTCTATTTTATATAGATGTTAAATAAAATTAATTAAAATTTTTATTTATTAAACTTGGCTTTGTATTTTTATTTAATTAAAATTACTTTTATCCTTAAAACATATTTGGTCACAGACATACATATACCAGAATATATTTTAAACCCCGAGATATATTCTATTTAGATATTATTTATTTATGAAAATCAAGTGCAGAAGTATTTATTTAGCCAAGGCACCCAAATAGTATTAGGAACACATTAAACATGCATACATATTGAAGAATATTTACTTGAGATATGTTATATTATAATTTACTTCCTATTATTATTATTATTATTATTATTATTATTATTATTATTATTATTATTATTATTATTATTATTATTATTATTATTATTATTATTATTATTATTATTATTATTATTATTATTATTATTATTATTATTATTATTATTATTATTATCATCGTCATCATTATCAGTATTATTATTATTATTATTATTATTATTATTATTATTATTTAGCTAAATTTAAATTCAATTATTGTAAACCTAAACAGATGTTTATTTAATTAAATGTAGTTTTGATGCAATAAATGTACCATTGGTCTCTGCAATCCATCAATGATTGTGTTTGTAGAATGTATACACACTCCACTGCATGGTATTCTCATGCTCATCATCATTTTCATATATATATATATACATTATTTGCTAATTGTCTATCTATTTATCTAACCTAAATTATACATAAAATTATATACACATGTATAATTTAGAGTACTAAATTAAAAATGAGTTCATTTTTGATTTAAAGAGTTCAGGCAAAAATTCTATTTATAGATAGTTCAGGCAAAAATTCTATTTATAGATAAATGTGACTTTAGTTTGTCATTCAATTTTTAAAGGTTTAATTTGCCTAATTACATCAGAGCTGAAATATATTTAGATAGGTACAAGTAATTTCCTAAATTTACATTAAACTTGGAGAGATAATCCTGAAAGTAGTGGTTGAAAATGATAATGATGATTTTATGTCTAAATCTTAATATTAAATATGCAATTATAATTCCAAAATATAAAATATCATTAGGAAAGCCTATTGTTTAAGTTATCTAAATATGTTATGTTCATTATTAGGTTCTAATTAATTCATTAATAATTATTTTTTAATTCAATTTTAAGATAGTTTCTTTGTTGTTGATTTTTAAAATCATTTAAATCCGAGTCTATTTTCTTCATAGATAAATAATTCTTTATTTAAATTATTGGCTTAGATATATAGTGTAAAGATTAAAAAGCTTCATCTTTACAGTTGATTATGATATTAGTATATATGTTAAACGAAGAAAATAAAAGAAAGCATTTTTTTTTTTTAAAAAAATTTGAACTATTGATTAGCAAAAGATAATGAATATATTTTATTAGATAGATAGATAGATCTTCCTTAATTTCATATACATCATGATATCTTTTAAGGTTGTGGGAGAAAATGTTGCAATTTGTTTTCCTTTTAGTTCACCTTTATTGTATTTATTGTTTGTTTGTTGTTATTATTTTCTTGTCTCTTTAACACATATATGGTATATGTTTGTTTTTGTTTGTAAATTTTGGCAATGATAGTAATTTTTATAAAGTAAATAAAGAAACTCTATGAAAATTACTTTCAAAATTGCTAATAATAAAAATATACAAATAAATCTATTCGTTTATTAAAAATAGATTTATGGTTTACAAATATATATTTATTTATATTTATGTGTTATGAAATGTTTATATCTATTTTAGATATCTGTAGTATTTATTTGTCTATTTGTTTATATATATAAAGTGATTGTAAAATATTAAAAAAAAAAAAATTTTAAATTCAACAGATATGTAAGTTAATTTTTTAATCGGTATGTCTTATGGAAAGGAAAAGGGGATTGGAGATTGGGCTTTTAATTTTTTTTAATACTGGCAATTGTTTTTCTGGAAAAAAAGAAACAACAAACTTTGCTATCATTTTTTTTTACTTCTACTTAAATTATCGTAATTTTATGGATCAAAGGATGACTGGCTAAAAAAAAGCTGCTAGCTGATGATTAATTTCTCTTGTCTTATCCCCCTTAAACTTCTACCTGAAAGAGGGGGGGAGTTATCAGGAAGCATACGCCTGAAAGGAGATGAGAAATGGTTTTAAAATGACTAGCTTCAGCCTATCCTGAAGATGAAAATAAGAATTGCAATGGTAGGTGCATCTGAAATAATTTCATTATTTTTATTAGTTCACTTCAGCATGACATGCAAAAAAGATTCTTCAAGAATATTCACAGTCATTATGTGATTTTTTTTGTTTTGAATTTCATCACTTGTTGATACACATTAGTAATATTGCAATACTTGATTTTGATAACTTAATTATTTTTACTCTGAGAATATTTAAATGTTATATATATATATATATATATATATATATATATATATATATATATATATATATATATATATATATATATTAATGATTGTTTGCACAAATCTTAATAAGCATTTATCTCAAAGCTTGTTGAGCAATTAGAAAAGCTCTTTGTTTATATTCCACAAGCTTAAAAAAGAAGTGGAGTCATGTGATATGACTCTATTTTTTCTTTTTTATTGATTATTTATAGTCCTTGTTTTTAACCTAATATATGGTTTGGCTGAAGATCTCTCAGCTCTATATAGCTATTTGAGTTAGAAAGTTTGGTTTGAAAACTACAGATTTTCTACTCAATAGTCAACTTTTAATAAATGCTGGCATTGGGTTAGTGTTTTTAGATCTGATGTGATGGGATGTATTTGGCTTCTCCTTAAACAAAGTCAAGAATATCTCAGTAATTATGCCCAGATAAACCTGTTAGCCATTTATTCTCCATTCCCCACTCTTAAGTCTTCCCATATTTTGCCCCATCCCATTTCCACAACATAAACTTTGTCATCTCTATGGCCTTTATATCTAAATCCCCCTTATCTCTTCACAAACCCAACATAAAAACTAATAACTCACTTTCTGTATAGTCACTTTGTTCATGTCTATCCTCCCATAACTTCACCATCTGTACCCTTTCTGCTTTCAAGCATTTACATTCAATCAACAGGTGCTTAATATTTTCTATACCTTCCTTACACAATCTGCACACTAAATTATCCATGGTTTTCCATTTACATGTACATTCCCTTGTTGCTAAAGATCCCATTTGAGCCTTAAATAATAAACTACTTTCCTTACTATTATCATAAATTAACTCGCATCCAATATTCCGTTTACTTCTATATATATTTAAACTCTTCTTACCCTCCATACTAGTTCTCCATCTCTCCAACTCCCTATTTTTTATTAATGCTTCTATTCTTTTATCCCATTCCTTACCACTATAACACTCAACAATCCTCCTAACACAATCATCCCACCTTTTATACAAGTATACTGATATAAATTCTTTATCCAAATCTTTCGCATACTGCATTACCTTTCTCACCCATCTTGTTACCTGCCCTTTACTCATAACCCAATTGAACACTATTTTTGCTATTCTTTTATTATCCATAAACTGCAACCTACCAAACATTTTCATTTTACTTTTTGCATCTCTCATATAAAAACTTGACCATCCATTTCTCCTTGAATTGCCTCCTTTGCTGTCCACATCTCTGCATCTAATGCATGTCTTCCTACCTCCCTTTGTACTTTCTCTAAATAATCTAAAACCCTTTTACTAACACATAATGCATCATTACCATATGTTAACCCTGCTACTGCAACTCCCTTCCATACTATTCTAGCTACATCATATTTATTATATGAAAATACTGTTAGTTTCTTTACCAAACCCTTTCTTTTCTTTGCTTCATTTATCAATTTTTTCTCCCATTCATCCAAGCAATTTTCCTGATTACATAAGATGATTCCCAAATACCTATATCTATCCACCACACTTAACTTTATATCCCCAATAAAAATTCTACATCTTCTCTTTCCCCAGTATTAACCATCATTATATTTGATTTTTCTTCACTAAATTTAAACCCCATCTCTTTACCCACCCTTGCACATGTCCTTAACATAATTTCTATATCATCTCTTCTTTCTTCACACAAAAAGATATCATATGCAAAAAAGACCCAGCAAAATATATACTCCCTTGCCACCTATTAATGGTATCTCTACCCCTCTTCCTAGTCTTTCTATTACTTTCTCCATTTCACTCAAAAACAACAAAAACAAAATAGGTGACATAGGGCATCCTTGCCTTAATCCCACCCCATTTTTAACTTTAACTGATCTAGTATCTGAAGCTATCCTAGCATTTCTCTGAGGAGTGCCAAAAATATGAAACCATTGGTCATGGGATGGGGGTGATTTTCATATAGAGATATTTTAAATGCTTTCTCTTGCTAATCATTTACCTCAAAGCTTGTTGAACAATTAGCGAAGCTCTTTGTTTATATTCCACAAGCTTAAAAAGAAAGTGGAGTCATGTGATATATGACTCTACTTTTTTTACATTATTATTAAAATTTACATTTATAATAGATTACTAGTATACTATTAAATATTATCTAACACATTTATAAAATTGTAGAAGGCAACTTTCAACACAATTGGTTTAGTTTTAGTTTAAATGGCCAAAAATAATATCACTCATCAAAAATTTAAATTTTTTACCATTTTATGCATTCAATTATTTTAATTAGGGCATAAGACTCAATTAAAATACGTACAATATATATATATTGACTGTAATCTTTTCATAATAACACTCCACCACAAAATATCAAATTCAATCTAATATTTATCCATATACTACCAGACCCTATCATCATCTCCAGAATCATAACAACAATAAGCTCAATGCTTTCTGGAACACATAATCTTGTAATAATTATGGGAGATTTCACCATGACATGGATCCATCAAACAACAATGTTACTTATGAGTGCTTGGGAATTTTTCCTATCCAACTCAATTTCATTTAATAAAAATCAATATATTTTGCCCATGGATTTATTTATGTTTTTATTTATCAATGTTGCACCATTTTTTAATCATGGAATCTGTCCAGTCCCCATTTTAGACCATGTTCCTCAAATCATCATCTTTAACCTAATAGAAATAAAGACTAGAACAATAAGTATTCAGAAGACTATGTGACTACTTTTTGTTATACACAGAAACCTACATAATGCTTCAAAAACTTCAAACTATGTCAATTGATCCAGTACAAAAGTGCATGGCATGTACCAATATACTTACATTCAACATTAATCACATCACCTGCAAATCAATTCATCTGACCATATTGCTAACTTGAGTAGACAATCTGATAGAAGAATAACTGTAAACAATCATATGCACATTAGAAAATTAACTGGGGTCTGTAACAATACTTGCAAGCAATGTATAGCAACAAAAAAGTATGCTTATGCAGCAGCATACCTGAACCTGGAAATACCTTTGATGGGCATTAATATACCCCTCCACAAGCAGAGAGCCCTTGGAATTTAAAATAGATGAGACTGAAACAGCTGGACATATCACAATAGATCCAATACACCAATATTTTAAAATAAAAATTCAAAAACAAGCAAATATAAACCAACTGCAGACCTGTTCAGCAACTCTGAAAAAGATGCACCAATTACCAAAACTGACATTGCTATTCAGGTGATAATAATAACAAACAGATGTCATCCAGAATCCCAAAGTATGCCCAAATTCATGTTCACATGTTTTAGACATTTAAAGTTAAATACCTCTGTGACCTTGCCAATTACATATGACAAAAAATTTATAACATACAAAGCCTATATCCAATTATAATATCATTTACTAAAAAACCCCACCACAATACTGTCTCTGTCTAATCTAAGACTAATCTTGATGGATCCTTTGAGAATAAAAATTCTAGAAAGAGCAATAGAGAAGAAAATAGAGCCACTCATACTCTATATATTACCATTAACTTAATATGCCAAAAAAGGCTCATCCATTGTCCAAGGTGTACTCATGTACATTGAGTCAGTAAATAAAAAAAAAGAAATATGTGTCAATTATAGTGCAGTTGGTCATTGAGGCAGAATTCAACTCTGTGTCCATTGATACATTACTTGAAATGCTAAAAAACACAACAATACCTCTAATACTTCTATATATAATAGCCAATCGCTATCTAGTCGTGAAATTCACATCACACTGAATAGAAAAAAATCACAGGCTCTCCTACTCAGCTAATTAATCCTACAAGGCACCAGCAAACATTTCTGAATTTAAACTTCCCAAAACAATTCAAAATATGCAATATCTCAGATAAATTTAACATATATCCAAACAATTAATAACAATCAACTGTGTCACTCATCCTTTCTAAGATCATTTTGGAATTTACAAAAGCTTTTTCTTTATAAAATGATATTTTTAAATTATTAAAGCCATTCAAAATGCCTTCCATATGACCACATGTCCACATGATTGGCACCAAACCTATTCTACTATGTTTCCAGCTTTAACTCATTAAAAACCTTATGCCAGCTTCACCAAAAACAATTTCCATGTCAGAAAAAGCAAGATATTTTAATTCTTTTAATGTATAATTCAATTTCATGTTTTAAAACAACCAATGCAAACAACATTTAAAATATAAGCCCTCCCTCTGGTTTGGATGCCTGACATGCAGATAACCATTTGGCAAAATTTATTATTATCATGCCATAGAAGATTTGTATCAATTAAGATATCCTCTCTACATCCATCATTATATCAGCCACAGACTTCAACTGCTCACTATATTGTGTACACTCTACTTTCTGGAGCTTCAATCAATTCAAGTGTTTATCATGCATGAACTCATAGCTCCAATATTAATCCATGGTAAACTCAAGAGTAAACACTGCACCACTTGAGAATAACACTGTACACCTACCTTATCAACTCACCAATCCAATAAAGTTTACAAGGTTTTACTACCAACTAACCTCAAATGAACTTTAATGGCACAACACATGAACAATAAGACTTAGCATTGACACCTAAAGTACTCACCAAGAGATAAGCACAATTTATGTACAGCTATATACTAATGGAACACTAATCCCACTCACCTTCTCAAAATGTATTAACAAATATCAGCATGTGATTTCATATATTATTTACCTCATAATGCTTTTGAAAAATCTATTTAAACCTAATTTGACATTTGTATTGTGCAACAATTATTTTTCTTAAACTACTGTAAATTATCTGTGTATCATACCTAAAAATTCAAGTTTTTTACCTACAACTTATCTAACACATGTACAATAATATGACCATAAAAATTACAATCCTTCACACCACATAGACCCAATTTATGTACAATGATATATCAATCTAATACTAACTCCAAACCCCCCCACCCTATGTTTTAATTTATACTATCATGTTTGCATATATTTTTCTTAAGATTCCATATTAATATTCTATGTAAACTTAATTTGAAGTATTATCTTGTTATGCAACAATAATTTTTTTCAATTATTGTAAGTCATGTTTTTACCTAACACATAAAAGATTGTAAACTTTTATCGCATATGTAATATGTATTAACTTGTATCTAAGTCCTTATGTTTTTATGTGTAACTTATATAACCCTTTTTGAGTCATAATAAAGTTTACTTTAAAACAGTAATAATAACAATTCAATCCAATTCAATTGATTCTATGAAGTAAACATAATAATAACAATAATAATAATAATAATAATGATGATGATGATGATGATGATGATGATAATAATAATAACAACAACTTAATTTAATTTAACTATTCACATATTCCATACAATTTGAAATACACAAACAGGTCAAGTCAGATAATGTAAATATAATAAATATATACATATACTATATACAGTAAAGTTAAAATAACAGACAATGTAATAATAATATAATAGACATGCAATTAGTATTTCCTATAATATAGATTTTATTATGTTTATAAATTTATTTTTATCTATAGTTAAAATATCTATTTTCTATGGGCACTGAAAAGTATTCATTTATTATTTAACACTCATTAAAGCACATGTACAGTAGCTGTAAAAGGCTGATATTTAGTGAATTACAATTATAAATATCGCGCTATAAAAATAGATGCTTGTAATAGATGCTTGTTTACATATGTTTGAGTTTCATTTGAAAGTGACTTTTAAGTAAATTCTAAGTAATTTCGTCGACATCATTAAGTCAGACAACGCGAACCATAATTTAAAGTGTATGATCTATCTTCACACTTTATTTGTCAGTACTAAAGATGCCCATATAACAACATTTGGGTTCGGAAAGAATAAGTGGATTCATTTTATTCTTTCTTAAATGCATTATCTTGTATGGGCACTGAAAAGTATTCATTTATTATTTAACACTCATTAAAGCACATGTACAGTAGCTGTAAAAGGCAGATATTTAGTGAATATCAATAGTATTGTATAACTTGCTTATTTTTTACAAAGTCAACATCAACCATTATCAATCAATCCACTGCAGGATGAAGGTCTCTCCAAGTTCAATCCATCTTCTCTGATCTTTAGTTTCTCTTTTTCACATCATCCCTGTACACTTTCTTATTTCATCTACCCATATCACATGTGGCATCTTTCTGAGTCTTTACAATCTCTAGGAATCCAGTTTAAGATTTCAATTGTCCATCTATTATCATCTCTTCTAGCAATATGCCCAGCCCAATTCCACTTGTCTTTTAATTCTTTCAATAACATCTGTAACACTTGTTTGTTCTCCTATCCATATATTGCATTTTTGAACTTTATTTTTACTCCCAATCTGCATCTTACCATACTTCTTTGAATGATCTGAAGTCTCTTTATTGCTCTTCTATTAAATGTCCAAGTCTCAGATCCATAAGTAAGAAATGGTAAAACGCATTTGTTAAAAACCTTTTTCAAACACATAGGCATATTTCCTTTTAGTATCAAGTTATTTCTATCAAAAGCACTCCAACCAAGTTTAATTCTATAATTAATTCCATCCATTATGTTTCCATCTGTGTTAATAATCTGACCAAGGTATTTGTAACTGTTAACTTCTTTTAACTCATCATAATCAATCTTTATTTTCATATTTTAAGAAAATCCATTAAACATTTCTTTAGTCTTTTTAACGTTTATCTTTAGTCCTACTTTTCTACTTTCATCTGATAACTCCAGCAACATTTCCTGCAGCTCTAAAGTGTTATTTGCAAAAACAATTACATCATCTGCAAAATCTAAATGACTTAAATAATCTCCATTTACTTTCACTTCTTTAGCTCCCCATTTTAATCCACAAAATACTTCTTGCAGCACTGCTGTAAAAAGTTTTGAAGATATGGAGTTACCTGGTCTTACACCCTTCTCAATGTTGACTTTCCCAGTATCATTATGTAATCTAATTGTTGCTGTTGCATTTATATAAATATTTTCTAAAATATGACAATAACCTGGATCTAACCCCCCCCACCCACCCCATTTTTATTTTTTTTTTTTTAAGGGGGGGGGGGGGACCCCCCCCCCCCCACACCCCAATGAGGGGTAACCCCCCCACCCTTTTTAAAAGGCCACTATAGGAGAGGGTTTTTTTTTGAATTGTTTAAAACCTGGATCTATTGATGATCCAATGCTTTAATCACTGAAGAAATGTTTATAGAATCAAATGCCTTTTCATAATCTACAAAACCAAAGCATAATGGCAACTCATAGTCATTTGTCTTTGCTATAATTTCTCTCAATACCTGAATATTATCCACTGTACTAAATCCACTTTTAAATCCAGCTTGTTCTCTTAGTTGATGGAAATCCAATGTTTTCTGTAGACGAGTTGTAATTATCTTGGTAAAAATTTTGTATAAAACTGATAAAAGACTGATAGGTCTGTAATTTTTAATATCGTCTTTATCAGCTTTTTAAATATTAAATATTAATACTGCATTCTTCCAATTATCTGGTATATATTTACCATTTAGACATTTGGTATATAACTTTGCTAAAATAATTTATATTTCTTCACCTGCTTCTTTTAATACATCAATTATAATTCCATCATTACCTGGAGCCTTTTCTTTCTTCATACATTTAATTGTATGTTGCACTCATACATTTAATTGTATGTCACACTTCTTCATTTAAAATTCTGGGCAATTCAGAAGATGTAATAGATATAGGAGATACTTGTTCTTTATTACTCTATATAATTTACAAAGTAGAGCATTCTAAATACAAAGTTTTAGTAGTTGATATTTCTATTTTCTCATAATACCTCATGTTTCTCATTAATTCTTTAAATATAATTTTAGTTATACAATTTGATAAGTATAAGTCCTCGTGTATAATATTATATCATAATATTAGATCTTTTAATTGTCTCTGTATTAAAAGTGAAAGATAATATTTCTGATTTGCATTTATATATTTAATAAAATTATTAAATATTTTCCATAATACATTTACTATTATTATATTGTTTCTATTTCTGATTCAAAATGTATCACAGGCAGTACTAGAACTTTAAATAATATAATTTTTGTTTTTATAGAGAAGTTTTTACCATCTCAATATTCTTCCAATAAATTCATAAATCATTTTTTGTAGTTATTACTGTCCAAATTTATTCCAAAATCCTTGTGAGATTCTTTTTTATAACCCCCCCCCTCCGTATAATAACTTGAATTAAAAATTATAATATTTCTGATATGTGATACAACGTAGCATTTCTCAATATTTATTTCCATGCTGTTATTAAGACACCATTTTAAAAAAACTATTTAGATCACCTTGTAACTTAATCATATCACATTAAACTCGTATTATCTTAAATATCTCATTATCAACAGTATATGATAAAATTTTTGAATATTTTATATTTTGGTCTATATTTGCTGTAAAAATATTAAATAACAATGATGAGAAAACCCTTCCTTGAGGTACACTTTGATTGATATTTATTAATTCACTAGATTCATTATTGAGATAGATATAAATCTCATGATCTTTTAAAAAAAAAAGCTATCCAATTAATTGCATTTGTATTTACAGTCCATTTAATCAATTTTACTATTAATAATTTATGACAGACTAAATCAAAAGCAGATGTCAAGTCCAGATATATGGCATCAATTTTTCTCCCAGCATTTAAAGCATGTGCTATATGATCTTGAATTGTTACAAGATTAGTAATGACTGATCTTTTTGATACAAATCCATGTTGAGATTTTGATGTAATCTTATTAAAATCAGTTTTTATTTCGGAATAAAAACGATTTTTTAATGTTTTAGAAAGTGTTGGTAAAATTGATATTGCTTTATAATTCTTTGGATCATTTTTTATACCTTTTTTATAAATAAAAACAATTCTAGTTATTTTTAAATCTCTAAAAAAAATCTATTTGTTTCATGGTGCCTGCAATAATTTTTGGATTGAAAGAGGTATTAATTCACAGCATCCTTTGAGCATGACTGTTGGAGTTTCCTATAAATTAAAGTTCCTTTTTATTTCTAAGCTTTTTTATTGCTTTTTCAATATCTTGCTGATTTATATTTTTTATTGAGAAAAATATAGTTTTTGATGAATTATCAGAAACAATTTCATTACACTCCTTAATTATTTCCTTTGGTTTTCTCTTGTTATTGTAATATTTTTCAAAATGTTGACAGAATTCATTTAATGTTACACTATTATAATTAGATATTATTGCGACATTAGATTTGAATACATGTTTATTAAAATTCCCAAATGCTTTAGGCTGATATTTAAAATCCATTACCAACTTTTTAATATTAATTTTTATAATCTTGTATGTTTTTCCTTTTTATAACTTTTCTTAAATTTATTAGATTGCTATCATAAATTATGTTTTTTTTTGTTTTAACAAAGTTTCTCTAATGATGTTATTTTTCTCTTATAATAAATTGAAGTTCTGTAGTAAACCAGATCAGAAAATTTTGTCTTCTTTGAAAAGTGTTTGGTATATTTTGATTGCTAATATATAAGTGGCCATCAGAAATTTTTCAATAATAATATCTATATCACCAATATTGTTTAAGAAATTCTAATGATAGTTTTGTATGTTAGATCTTGTAATATTTCTAGTGCATGATATTTATCTATAGATAATATTATTCCTGATGATACTATTTTATATGTAGAATTAAATCCAGAATCTTATTTAGATGATTTTTATTTGTATTATTTTGTTTTAATATAAGATTCTGTATTAAATTTATTAAGCTGAATATCTTGTTATTATTTTTTAAGTATAATTCAGAACTATTAAAATCTCTAGCAATAAAAATATTGTGATTGTAATCAATTGGTTTTGATATATAATAATCATACATATCACATATTGATGAATTTTCTCATTTAATATATATATATATATATATATATATTATTATTATATATATAAAATTATAAATATATATATATATATATATATATATAAGCTATAGGTAATTTTTTATTATTAATTGAATTTCAATCCAAGTTCATTCATTTTGATAATTAAGTTCTTTTTTTAATCCCCCCCCTTCTAAAATTTTCTTACCTACAAATATTATATCTGTCATCCATAATTTGTGAGTCATCTATATCTGTTGATAACAATGTTTTTGTTAATAAAATAATATCATAATTTTCAGATAAAAATTGAAAATTAGTTTTATTCAGTTTTGTTCTTAGTCCTCTGACATTCATATAAAACATCATATTATTTTGCTATTTACAATTTTGCCAATACATCAAAGTAAGTATGACTTTTCTATAGCATACCCCTATCATTATTTATATATTTTTTTAATTGTTGCATTAAATAATTTTTCAAAGATATATCTCATATCTGCTCTCAGTGGTATGAGAATCCATTTTCATTTTATCATAGCACCTCTATAATATTCAAACACACTTATAAAATAAGTTATAAACATTGTATTACCCTTATCAATTTTATGCATTTAATAGAAGTTCTTAAATATTCATGAATATAATTTTTAAAAATACTTTCATTTGAATAAATGTTATCTATAGACAATAGAAATCCATGTTTATTATATGATTTGACATTATTTTCCCAAAGCTGGTAATTATAAATAATAATATTGTCATAATATTTACCTATTTTATTGTTTATATTATATCTCTGCTATCTAAACTAACTTTTTTTGATAATCATATGTATTACTTTTAATCTTTATACCTGTGCTACTTGTATTGTCTTCTTTTAAATATCTGATTATTTCTTTTGTCATTTATAGTATGGATGTCTTCTTCATCTATTTCATCTGTTATTCTTCTTCATCTATTTCATCTATTACTATATTATCTCCTAAAAGGTTTTTATTTTTTACATATTTTATTTTAGTTTCAGGCACCTGTATAGATACATTCATTCTTTTTATTAATTTTTTAATCTCTGTTTATTTTATTTCATTTACATTAGTATTATTTTGATCTATTGATTTAAGCGATCCCATCTATTCTTTATTTGTTTTTTCCCATTTGTTTTTAGATATTTTATTTATTATGCTTGCGACTAGTTTTTGCTCCATAATAATTGCTTCTTTATTATAGATCTGATCTCTATCTAAAGTTAATATTTCTTTCTTGCTATTCATTTTGTCTTCAATATATATTTATTGTATATTATCATTATTATGAGCACACTAATTACAATTATTTTCATTCTCATTGGTAAGATTTGTGACATATATCTTTCTTATAAAATTTCAAATTACATTCAACTTATTTATCAAACTACTTCTCATATAGGTTGTGCTTGCATTATAATTATTTTTTTATAACTGAATTCCATTAAACTAAATATATTGTTTTATTATTTTGTTGTCATTATTTGTTATACTGTTAGTCATTGAATTGTTTATCAATGTTATCAGCGCATGTCATATCCATATAATGAATAATCAATGATCCATTTACACACCTGACTTAATACTATCTTCATTTTATATCAAATCATGTAAATCAAATAAGAAATGTAACGGTAATAATTTATTTGATAACAGTTTCCCTGTTTTATATTGTTAAATTTTATATAATGCATTGAAAGAATAAAATATTTTTTCTACATTTTATATAATAAAATGCTGGTATATTTTGTTCTTGTAGTAAAATTATCGTAATTCAATATTTGCCTTTCAGTACAGGTTTCTTTTTTAAAATGTAACAACAAAATTCGTTCCTTTGTTTCACTTTAGTAATTATTTTTTCAGATTCACGTTTTGTATTTTCATGCCCTGAAGGTTCATTAAAACAAATCGGTAAAAATTCTCCAGTTACCTTAAATAGAAACGTCATTATTATAATTATAAAATATACTTTCTTTTGCATTTATACTAAAATCTTTTTTAGATTTATTATCATTAACAAATAATTTCTTGCATATTAAACACTTAAATGTAGCAAATGAAAAACAACAATAGCAACATAGTAATAAAGAGGACCACAGAAGGCATTTGCAGTAACTGTTTTTTTTTCCTTTTTTGCAACATGATACTTGCAAAATAGATGGCGTATATTCTTCAGCAACACTGTAAATCGAGTGAGAAAATAAACCAAATAATCATTCGATTTCTGGAAGTTGGAGTTGTTAAAACAACTCAAGGCAGCGGGTAAGTGAGTTTAAAATTACTTAATATACATGGAGGGGCAAAAAAGCCCTGAATCTGCCGTTGGCAAGCATAATTCTAAAACCGTAAATAGTCCTATTAAAACCGATTATGATGAAAAAAGACACAATGACACAAATTTCAATGCAAGCACAGATGATTTTAAAAGCCCAAATAATGATCAAATTACACATAATACACCAAATTTTAACCTTAGCAATACCTTAAAAAATAACTCTGGTCAAATAGCAATGAAAACAGAGTTCAAAAAAGCAAATTTCAACTTTGAAAGTATCGTAAATAGCGAAAACGATTTTGAAAATCCGCAAGAGGGCGACAAACAACGCCACGCAGATCACAAATTAATTCATAAAAAATCTAATATTAGTTCTAGAGCTTTGGAACCAAAAGAATTAGATTCAGAACCAAAAAAACTTAATTATCAACGGAAAAATTTTGTCCTAGAAGCGTCAGATAGCAGAGATATTAATTCTCAAAGTTTCACCAATAATTATTTCACAAAATCACAAGAGGGCACAAACCAAGAAAATAACGATAACTATGTACACATTAACCACGGACATTCCCCAAACAAAATTAAAAACAAATATCAACATATAACAACAGATACATTCCTCTTAGACAATAACCCAACTAAACCAATAAGTTCAAAGGCTAAAACAAATTCCAACAGCAATTTTAACACCGATTCTGCTGAAAATCAAATGTTAAACAAAACTGCTACAAAGCAGTCACATTGTAGTGATCCACTAAATAATAAAAATTGGAAAACTACAGATCCCAAACAAACAAAAACAGATCATACAGAACAATTTCAGAATGAAAATAAAACGGAAATAAAAAACTTACCAAAATCAAATAAATCTTATGCAGAAACACTTTATCATACATCATTTTCCTCTTCCCAAAACGAACTAAACCCTAATCCAGACAACAACCCATTACTAAGCATTATTAATCTAGATGCAGAAGAAGACATCCAAACTATAAACAATTTTAGAAACACAAACCCAATACAGGATAATGAACAAACTTACCAAGACATACAAACTAAATTTAACAATTCTGTTCCAGATAAATTAATGAAATCTTTTATAAACTACACCAATGATAAAACACTCATCCTAATAACAACAGACACAAATGGCAATCTCTTCAAATTCCCACTTGAGAATTTTATAAATATGGTAACAGAAAAAAACATAGCAACAAGCATTAACAGAATTTTCACACACCCCAATGACAGATACATAATAACAGAATTCAAAACATGGGGAGGAAAAAACTCTTTCAAAAACACCATCCGAGTCCTTAATGACAAATATTTAATAACAATTGATAACAACAGACCTACCACATTACATGGCATTATAAAGAACTGTATTATGAATTTCAATCACATTGAACTACAGTCCATACTTGAGAAATATGGCAAAATCGGGAAATTTGAATACTTAAATAATCTCATTCCAACTAACACAGCCACATTCACCATCACCCTGAAGAATGGAGTCAGCTCCACAGACATTCCTACTGAGGTTCATGCATGTGGATCCCCAATGGTAATATCACTCCGTGGCATTCCACCACAGTACTTTCATTGCCTTGAATGCTCTCACCTAATCAAGGACTCTCCGGCAAGGATCTGCAAAAACTGTGGATCCAAGAAAAACAAGATTCACAAATGTTTCAAGAAATCCACAGAATCAAACACAACAACAACAAAGGTGATCACTGAAAACCTAATCCAACTTGAACCCATGCAGACAGAAAACACAGAACCAAACAGATCTGAACAAAATCCAGAAACAACTCAGTCATTAGACATAAATAGAAGAACTCAAACCAGTGCAACCTATAACAACACCTTAAGTCCAATTATTATGCATTCTCCACAACAACACAAGTCAATGGATATAATACTACCAGTCACCAAAACAAGGATCACACCACTCAATCTCACCAGTGACCCTCTCATACCCAACCCCTCAACCCTAATAGAATCAAACACTTACAACCTAGATATACTAAACACTCCAAATCAGCAAGGGCAAACTAATAATGATGGAAATATCACAACTCTAACACACAACCATAATGATTCCAATGAAGAAAGTGCCACAGATTCTGATAACACAATAATATATCAACAAAACACATCTTGCACAAACTCAAACAATGTTCTGCAACATCCAATCCGGGATAAAAGCCAAAAGAGAAAACATAATAAAAAAAACACAACCTCTCCAGCAGCCCAAGCTCAGATGAAGACACATACATCAACCCAAAAAATACAAAACCTATCCTACCTATTGACCATTCTCCATCCAAAGATAACAATAATAAGAGAAGGAAAGAAAGCATATCATCCCCTGAAAAGAAAGGACAGTCTATACATGAATCAGAGTTCATACAAAATGACACATACTCCACAAAAGATGAAAAATCCCACATCAACTTACCTAGTAGCCAAGAAAAAGTCACATTTCTTGAATACACCTAAACAAACAAATCAAATGATTTCATAACGATTGGTCCTCACCACTCCAAGAGCAATAACATCCACAAACAAAATAAGTAATGCACAGTACCCTCGTACAATGCTCCAAAGATAATACAACAATTATGTCAATCAAAATAGTAAGCATTAATGTGAGAAGCCTTAACTCTCCTCAACGAATACATGCCATCAGGCAATGGATAAACTCCAACTCTCCTCACATATTCCTGATGGCAGAAACAAAATACCATGTAAACTCAAGCTACACAATTACTGAAGGGCTTGAAAACTATGGCTTTCTAAAATTTCCACAGCTCTCACAGCCTCCGGAGGGATAGAAAATCACCACCAAATGACTTTAATATCCTGTATCTTGATAATAACATATTGATAATCAAAGTTAACTAAAACAATTTTATTTTAAACATTGTATTCATTTATACCCAGAACTCAACCACCAACTACCACTACATAGTACAGCTGATCAACATGGTCCTACACTCTAATCCAGCCCCTCTACTGCTTGGTGACTTTAATATCAGTTACACCAACTTCAACAACAAATACCTACACCTAATTAACAAAACACTCATGTGCGGGGAGGAATTTCTCCCTCCAGGATCTTTCTCCTTCTATACTCAGAATATCAGAACTCTCATAGATCTGTTCTACTACTCACCTGAGCTACATTTTCAAATTGAAGCAAAGCTACAAATCACATCCTTCTCAGATCACCTTGCACAACTCCTCAATATCACACCAGATAAGACTTTATATACTGGAGAATCCAGCCCACAAACAATATGTATGATCACACACACAACAGCAACAGAGGCTATCATATCTGAAGCCTACATTTACTTCCACAAAATAAGCATCTTAATAACTCCCACAGAGGTTGCTTGATTTTCATTCATTGAGATCCTGCAATCTCTAATTAGCAATTACACTTGAAAACTCAAAGGTCCACTAAGATTGCTGAAGGATTTAATGGAAATA
Source organism: Epiperipatus broadwayi (assembly GCA_028023455.1). Taxonomy (NCBI): domain Eukaryota; kingdom Metazoa; phylum Onychophora; class Udeonychophora; order Euonychophora; family Peripatidae; genus Epiperipatus; species Epiperipatus broadwayi. Next base: position 42,297 of record JAQFVV010013063.1, on the reverse strand, counting down.
AACACCAAACTCAGTGAAATCCCAAGTAATACATCAAACATCAAAAACATAATAGCACTCAAACGACAATACAAAAGTAACAAAAACATAATAGCACTCAAACTACAATACAAAAGTAAACAAATAAAACTTGCTGAATACCTCTCCATCAAAAGAGCTAAGCTATACCTGGAGTCTCAGCACTGTTGGACTCGAGGATACATTCGCTGGGGTCTTGGAACCACAAAAAACAAAAATGTACCAAACATGATCACTCACAAAGGTCAATCCTGGATTGGACTGCAAATGATAGAGGGAATCAAACAACACTTCCAAGACTCCCTACAAGCTGAGTCAGAACCACCAACAACCACCTGGAATGAACCTGAAACTGCAGACTCTCACAATATCACACACAAAATAATACACAACAAATTAGCATCACTTCCAGACATAATACATCCAGGCATTCATGGCATTCCTCGTTTTCTCAGCACAAATGATTGACTATCTGGCTGAGGGTAGGAAAAACATTCCAAACCTCTATCCTATAGCTATGGTTCCCTTCCTCAAAAAGAACAAACCTCCAACAGAACTTTCAAGTCTTTGACCAATTTCAATGACCCCCCTCATGATAAAAATCATAGAGTTCATTATAAAAGACTCAATACAAGAATGCATACTAAAACACTTTCCAATGCACAATATGCAAAAAAAGGTTCATTCGCCATTCTAGCCATGGCCCAAGTTAAAACCCTTGTAAACTACCTTAGGACTCACAAAAAGTCAAAACCAATTGCCATACAACTTGATATAGCCACAGCGTTTGATTCTGTCAGGAACAATATTCTTCTCAAAACACTAGCAGAATGCTCCATACCTAATCCCTTCCTACAAATCATTGACAACCTGCTCAGTAACCACCAAATAATGATATCTCTAAATGGGAACACTTCCAGTTGCTTCAAAACTACCCTCTCCATCCTACAGGGCTCTCCCCTCAGGGCTCTCCTATTTGGGCTCTCCTATTTGAAGCATACATTAACCCTCTCCTTGTTGACATCCAAAGGCAACTGCCTGGTGTCTATGTGCCCTGTCTAAAGAAAAAAATAGGAGTACTGGCATACATAATGATATACTCATAATATTACCTTCACACAAATACCTTCCTCTCTTTTACCAAATACTAACCAAATACACTTCTCAATTTAAACTTACCTTCAACCTCCAAAAATTGGCAACATGGAAAATTTGCAACTGGAAAAAGAATCAACAGCATCTTTCTGGGTGAGCCGCAAAACTTCCTTGGAATACCATTTCATAAACCCCCAGCCACCATCACCTCACTAATTCAAAATGACATATTAAATTCAGCTAATAAAATAACAACATTTCTCTCCAAAATATACATTTTACTGCATGGAAAGGTAACCATATTAAACAAAGTCCTTTTTTCTAAAATCAACTATTACTTACCAATTGTTAAATTAACAAAAAAAATTGAAAACAAACTTAACTCAATGTGCTCTAAAATTTTTTGGGCTGGCAAGACAGTCACCATTAGCATTGGAGGGATACGCAATCCATCTAGGCTCAATGGATTGTCCCTCCATGCAGTCTCAACTTTCACCCTGCAAAAAATTCATAATCTCATCCACAAACTCTCATTAACTTTTGACAATCTACAATTTGCTCCAACAATCTTTTCCACAGATCGATCCCACCACATAAACAGGACTGGATCCTATCCCTCTCAGCCTACTACTCCAACCTAACTAAAAAAAATCCACCCTCATACAATTCAAAAATAATTTATTGGGAAGCCTATACCCTACAACACCCACACAGCCAAGTACAGGATTGCAAGCTTAAAATAACAAATAAAAAAATCATCTCCCAATTTAGGCTCTGGAGCCTGGAAGCCAAATATCTTGACTTTGTGATAAAGTTAAACCTTAATGCACTTCCCACTAGATCATTTCTAGTATACAGAAGAAGCCATGGCAACCTGGATCCCCAATGTCAGCTCTGTCAGCGAGAAGAGGAAACAATTGACCATATCATTAACATATGCCCTAAGTACAACTGCATCAGACAGTTAATTCACTCTAACTCTAAAATAAACTACAACATGATCACCTCTATTCAAAGATGCCTAGGCACAAAAACATATGCCTGGATCTGACTATGCCTGGATCTGACTGGCCATTTTCCTCACATTCTCATTATGGCTGGTATGCTGTCAGCTAGCCATTGAGGATTCAAGTAAAAACCCAGCTCTCACCTTCATTGACACCATTACCAAAATAAAGAAAAGAGATCAAATGCTTGCCTCCAACAGCACCTTTGATGACATTTGGAAACTCTTTGAGATTCCAATACAGCAGCAATAGTATAAGTGACAACTCAACCATATATAACAACACAATAGCCCTAAATGACCACAATATATAAATCATAGCATATGCACAACCTTGTGCTTCTATATTAGGAAAACATCACCCACAAAAAGAAAACTTTATAAACTTTGAGATGGTCCCAACTGTGACACATGAACAATCTAAACATCTCACAGATCAAAGTTCCAATATGAACTTTAGTTCTAATGCAAACTATTACACTTGATTGTAACTTGTAAATCATATTAAATTTGTTAAATAAATTTCTTTTTAGAAAAAAAAAACAAATTAAACAAAGGAATGGGATGATGTTTATATATCATAATATAATTGTGTAAAATATATGTGTGTATTTAAATAACAATAAAAAATGACTATCATCAGGGTTCTAAAACATGGCATCTGCATAGCTAAACTAGTATGCATGTAGTGCCAAACCAACTTAACAATATCTCTATCATTGACAATGCCAACATTGTATGCAAAAATTCTTAGAAGTAATAAAAGCCACTATCATCGCCATAAAGAATCGTGTTCTAACCAACCAAGAAAATCAACCTCTTGCTATAATCTGGACAAAAGAGGTGCTGAATAATATAACAGACTCTGTCAATAATATGATTCCAAAAATGCTATTTGAAACATTTTGCCATTTTTTCTGGCTGACAACATTAGTACTTGCAGCCATAGATAATTAATCTATGAAGGAATTACACAAAATGCACTATGGGATATTGTCATCTGCATTGCAAAAAAATAGTTGTTAATTTTCACTCCCAGCAACAAAATGAATGATTTCTGTTTACTATTGGAGCATTAAACAATTTCACACTTGTAATAATAGATGAAATTTATCAAAACGTTACTACTGGAATGCTCAAAGATATGTTTTTAAAATAGAATATACAAGAGTTTTAAAAAATGATGAATTCATTTGGAAAAGTAATCACTTTGCAGCCTATATATCTCAAAGACACTCCAATACTCATTAGCAGTAATCATTTTTAATTTAAAATAAAACTTCATAAGAATATACATATACAGTCATCCCCCCCCACAAAATAATTGATCAAGAGGCAACTTTGTTTTTTTATATTAGGGATCTAAAGCCACGATGTTTTAGCTGTGGAAAGTGGGTCACCTAGCAACTCAGTATGCCAGTATAAAAAACATTCAGTGCAACCAAGCCAATATTCTTCTAGAAAAATCCACTTTCAGAGAAAATAAAAGCTATAAAAATACTATATCCACCAGTGCCACAATAATAGAAATCAATCAAAACTCAATTGTAGCCCCATAAATAAAAACATTAACTCAATGGACTCACATATCAATTGCATTATCTCCAATCAATACAAAAACAACTCTATAACTACATTCTATAATCAAACTAAAATTATTTATCAGGAAGCATGCTGATACAGCAACTGCATTACATGTCCAGAATATCACTCATACACAAGAAGCCAAACCCAGCAACAAACAAAAAATCCACATGGTATGTTAAACATCAAAGTTCAACACACAAATCAGGACAATATAATAACAAACACTGTGATAATCAATAAAACTGTGTCAACATTATGAACTCAATAGAAGTTCCCTTTTATTCCCTGTTGAAGAAAGTACATTAGAGTGAAAAGAAAGTCAGTATAGCCACCTAAAAACTATGAATCCAAAAATTAAAAAAAATAAAACCAAAATACAATCCAACAAAAATAAATAACCAAGGAAATGAAGCAATAGATATGGATATCAGCCATTCATACACAGATCACCCTTTAAATCTATCATTAACCTCTCATCTGCAGTCTGCATCAATATAAGTTGATAACAAATATGATAAGGATTTACATACACATTAGCATCCTCCATCTGCAATTCAAAATAAGGCCTTGAAATTCCAAAATATATAAATAATGTTTCTGCCTAATATATAGATTGTACAATAAATATGAGGATAAAAATAGGATTGCTATATTAGAGGAATAAATTCTACCTCAAAACTACTTCATCTCAACAAATGGATATATACAATAGCACTGCTCATACTAAATCTGTTGGAGACAAAAATTTTATTGTGGCTATCAAATTGGATTCATCAAAATATCTCTTCATTTTTTGTGTCTGCTAAAGTGAATCATCAGTGTATCAGATGGAACTGGCATAATTATATCCCACAACTGCCTTTTTAATTACCTTTAAAATTATATATATTAACTTTACTCATAATAAAACTCCATCATCAAAATATCAAATTCAATCTAATATATATAATGCTTTCTGCGCAATCTAATCTGATAATATTTATAAATTTCAATAAGACATATCAAACTTTTATTTCCCAATGGGATCCATCCATTAAATAAAAACAGTGCCTCCTATGAGTGCTGAAGGATTTATTCCATCCAACTAGATAACAATCAACATACTTCACTCATAGATTTGTGTTTTTATTCACCAGCGTTGCACCATTTTTTATTTTGTAATCTGTGCATTCACCATCTCAGACTATGTTGCTCAAATTATTACCCTCTTCCTTATAGAAATAAATACTGAACAATAGGCCTTAAGAAGACTATACAAGTGCTTCTTCCAACACACACAATCAAATTTCTATACTCACAAACTGACATAATGCTTCACAAACTTCAAACAATGTCAATTGACCCAGTACAAAAGTAGATGCATACACCAACATACTTTCATTCACCATTAATCACATCACCACTTAGTCAAGTTCTTCCACCCAATTTATGGCTCTGGCAGACTATCTGCATAAATGAATAACTATCTCAAGACTCACTGCAGACAATCATATACACATTAGAAAACTAACCAAAGCCTATAACATACTTGCAACATGGTAAAGTAATATATAACAAAAAAAATATAAAATATTCCTTATGAAGCAGCACACCTGAACCTAAGCATACATTCAATAGGCATTAGAATACCCTCCACAGTCAGAGTGCCATTTTGCACTTGAAATAGATAGCACTGTGACAACTGGACATAACATCATAGATCCAATACATCAATATTTGCAAACAAAACTTTAAAACAAGTACACACCAACTGCAGATATGTTTAGCATCACTGAAAGAGACACCAATTACTAAAACTGACCTTTCTATCCAGCTAATATCAAAAATGTACCTTCCATGTTCCCAAAGCATTTCCAAATTTATTGTCACCCATCTTAGCTACTTCAGAGTTAAATACTTCTGAAATCTTGCCAATTATGTATCACAAAAAATTTATAACTTATGAAGCCTATATTTAATTGCAATGGTTTTATTTACCAAAAGCCATCTGCATTTTCATCTTTATCCATTCTAAAACCAATCTCAATGGGTTATTTGTGAATATAAATTTTAGAAAGAGCAATAAAGGAGAAATAAAACTACACATACTCCGCATATTATCACCAGCTCAATATACCAAAAAAGCTCATCCATTGGCCAAGGTGCACTTGCACAAAATAACTAAGGAATCAGTAAAAAACAAAATAATACACACTGATTATAATGCAGTTGCACATTGAGGCAGCATTCAACTCATTCCCATTGATAAATTATTTGAAATGCCAAAAGACACAATAATAATCATCTTTCTATATATAATAGTCAATCTCTAACTAGAAAAGACTCACAAATTAATATTTGGCTATGATTGAAGCTGACACCTCCAAAAAATTACTAAAAAAAAAACAAATTATAAAAGTATTAACCAGTAAATCTCTAAAAGTATGATATTCATTTGAAATATTAGGCAACTAAAATATCTTTTTTGTGACCAAATCATAAAAACCATTTAATGTCTAACTGCATTGCACCAAAGTGCTCTTGGATGAATAAAGAATTAACAATGAAACCACTGTTAGGTGTTTGTACAATAAGTAATTTCCAAAATAAGTCTTTTCTCCTTTTATCAGGTAGATTATGAAGTTGAAAATTAAATGCATTCTTTAGGCATTTTAACAGACTTAAAGTTTTAAAACATGTTGTTTCCATTAATTTGTGAATTCTTATTTATCTGTTATTTCATAGATTTTATTTATTTGACTCCAAAGAATAAATATTTGCCACTAAGGTGAATGTTTTGTATAATATTTCTAGCTTACCATTTTTAAATGATGATTATACAATACAGCTATATTTTACACACAAATTCACAGTTAATGCTTAGCAAGTAAATCTAAAAAAAAGGTTAGATTTATTCAGGTTAGTTTTATTTATAAATTCTTATTAACATCAGATTTAATGTCATCATCAGTTTGACAATGAAATAATGTGAAAGAAAGAGTAATAAAAAATAGCAGTGGGAGAGATATACCTTGAAAATGACTGTATGAAGATAAAAACAGTTGAAACGTTGGAGTTTTGTATTATATAAATATAAAAGAAAATAAAGTTTTTGAAAAGAAAAAGGAGAAGGTTTTTTAATTTGCTAATATTATTGTAGAATATATATTTTTAAAAGAAAAAGTGATTGTACATTTGCTGTGTTATAATATATGTGAAATAAAGTTCTTAATTTGAACTCTAATTCATGTCAAATTTCCATTGTTTAAACTGGCACATGCATATTTTTGTTTGCAAGAATTTGCATATGAAGAAGTTACATTGATCTTTATAAATAAACCTTGAAATTACGAAATAATATTTATCAATTATTTCAAATAAAAATAATAATTTCCAATAAATTTAAACTATATAAACATTAATATAAATCACTTTTACTTTATTTATTGATTGATTTATCTTCATAATCTATTTATTTTAAAATTAAAATGATAACTTTACATTATAACTTTTAAAGTAGTACTTCTTTAAATTTTAAACTGATAAAATAAATAGAGAATAACTGTACATGTACAAAAATAAACCTTTGAGTAGTACATTTAAAATTATTTTAACTGTTTTAGATCTTTTTTAAAAATGACAAAAATTGCTTTATTAATTTTACTTTAAATCATTTATTCATATATTTAAAATCTTGAATTTCCCCTTCATTTGTATTTGTAGAACAAATTTACATACAGTGATTTCTTTCTTCTTTATAATCTAAGACTGAGTGCACTTTAAATTAAGTTCTTGATGATTATGGTAAACTTCATTGAAAGTGCATTTAGCTTTAGATTATAAAGAATAAAGAAATCATTATCCAGATAAACAAATATATGCAAATTTGAATATTTATATCTATGTTTTTATAACATATCCTTTTACCAAAGTTTAATATAGTGTGTGTGTGTGTGTTTATATACAAAATTTTAAAAATTTAACATATGGGATGACATATTGAAATTTGAAAATCATTTTATAAGATATTCGATTTAAATAATAATGTCACCTCTGTAATAAGCTAATAAAAATTTAAATTGTGCCTCTTATTATGTTAGAATGATTATTATTTATTACAATAAATACGATAAAAAATTATTATTATTATTATTATTATTATTATTATTATTATTATTATTATTATTATTATTATTATTATTATTAATAAGAAAATGGTATCACATGATAAAATTATTATAGATATGAAAATGGTATCACATGACATGTTTGAACAAATATTTGTCAAACTTTATGAATCTATAGATGACACTATGTCATGGGTTAGAAATTATACATATGTACATGTATCAAGAATATAGTATAATTAATTAGTTTCTGTAAAGGAAATTTATTTTATACATAAGATATTTATCTACTTTAATAGATTAGTTGGACATCATGTGATTTTTATTCCATTGCTTATAAAATTAAAGACTGCACTTAACTGTTTAAATTATATTATGTAAATAGCAATATTAAAAATTGAAGAAAATTAGCAAATATTTAAAAGTAGACAAAAATATATATCTATTTCTATGAATATAATGAGAAAGTTATGAGTACTAAACAGAAAAAAATCTGGAATAAAGTATAATTATAAAATTTTTCATATTTTTAAGTTTTTTTAAATATAATTCAGCGTCTATCTTATGTATTTAATTCACAAATAATCAATGTAATAAGATAAATTTATTTTTTATGTAGTACTGATAATAGCAATTATGAATTTCTCAATTTTTATTCTTAGAAGCAATAAGTTTACTCTTTAATTGAACAATTATTGCAGTGATAAAAAAAAAGACAAAGAATATTAATAAATAAGGAAATAAATAAAAAAATATATGTTAAAAAAAGAAATTAAAAACAAATCTGTAGTGTAGTTTTATTGTACATATTAATATTTCTTTTCATTTCTTCTATCAAACCATACAAATTATATTGCATTAATTTTACAAAATTCAATATCATCAGTATATAATAAATAACAATCAAACTTTTGATAAAAAGCATTTATGTTATTGTTTCTTACTCAATAGACATTGATAATGATAGATATAAACTTTTTGCATTAGATAAAAGCCATTTAATCAAACTTTTTGAGGGAAAAAATCTACTAGCATTCTCCAAAAGTCTAAAATATTTATATAAAAAGTTTTTTATTGGCCTTGTTTTTTTTCAAATTAAAGACTTCAATAACAGATCCTTAAAGCCTGCTTCATAACAGTGAGCAGGCATTGTTCATGTTTTAAGAAAATGTGATTTTTTTGTCTACTATAACACCAAATAACACAATCTTTAAAACAATACAATAAAACTTTTCCCGAAATATTCTATGTATGATGTCAGACAATTATTTGTTAAATGAAAAACATGTAATTTGAGATCAGTTTTTTTATTATGTTGATATTAAGAAAAAGATATTAATCTTGACAATAATAGCTGCTTAGCAATCATAGAAATATCTTAACATGGTAATTTAATATATTATCGCTGTTACAATATAGAATACAAAATTTTAATTTCAATGTATTAATTGAAATATGGTATATTATCACAGACTTTCACACCACCCACCACTCTCCACACCATCTCATAACACTGATACACTTAACACATATATGTTGAAAAGTGAAATAATCACCAATATATGTATTTCATGCTAAACAAGCAATCATCAGTTGGTCCAGATTACCATCTTTACACATATATGCTATAAGTGCTCAGATATATATTAAGATAGCCAAACCTCATACTTTAATGGACATGCTTCAATCCACTCCACACTCCAACTCTTCAACCGTCCATCCAATTGAAAATCCGATGATGGAATGCTCAAAGGCCGCTCTGAGGCCAAGACTCTTGTCCCACCCATGTTGACAACATATTGCAAATAAAGGTTAGATTACATATGTTTTTTTTAAATATTTCAATCATAGATATTTGCTAAAGCATTTGATAGAATTAAAATTTATTGTAACTTAGTGACGGTTTTTTTATGGTCTCTTGTATAGTTTTACCAGTCTTGAAAAATATTTTTTCAATAGTTAGATGACACAGAAAACCTTTAATAGAAAATACAATCAATTCTAAAGAATGATTAATTGCTTTTTTAATAAGATTATTTACAGAAATACATTATATAAATATTGCTCTTATCCTTAACGTTTGAAATGTATGAGCTGATTAAATTTTGATTTATTTTAAATATGTAAATTAAATAAAATATTTAAATTCATCAATATATTTTAAATTATAAAGCAGTTTTAATTCTGTAATTAAATGAAAACCAATTATCATCAATTTCCAATAGAAAATTTTCGGATAAAGTAAATTATTAATGATTTAAATTTTAAAACAAAAACTTAGTATCAAAAAATCTAATTAAATGTATTAAATCTATTTTATGACTTTCAATTAATTGCAAAGGTTTCAAATTAAATGGTCTTTTCTTTTTAATTTGAAGCATTAGTAAATTTAAGAACATCTAATCTCATCATTAAAAGCATATATTGGCAATCTTTAAAAAAATTGCAATGTAAAAGATACTCATTTTCATTTGTTTGCCGTAATAATAACTACATACAATTAGAATAAAAATATAATTAAGAATTGTAATTTTAGAAAAGAATGACAATGTTGATTTAGATCAATGCTTTCAAAACTTTTTTGATTTGCTACCTCTATAATTGAAAGTTTTCAGTTCTTTTCCTAATAATTATTCATATATATATATATGTGTGTGTGTGTGTGTGTTCATAAAATAATTATTGAAACAATCATATATAATAAACCAAATATTTATGTATTGTAACGGCATAGAATGAACAAGAGGAAGAGACGCTTTAAAGACACAAATTAAAAATGCCAAAATCTGTAATTCTATAAAATGAGACAAGAGAAATAAAGAGATTCAATTTGTATGCCTTAGCTCTAAACATCAAATTTTTACCGATACAAAATTAAAACTATGAGGATGCTAACTCTTATTAATGCCCTAAATCTTTGAACAGACTAAATATAAAATAGCACAAAATTAGAAAAGATTTAATTAATCCTTTATTATAATAAAATATTAACACATGGATATTATGAGCTATAATAAAATAAATTGATCACATGGGCTATTGACTTTATATTTCCCATAAATTGTAAAATTAAAATTTGAATTAGTATTAATTGTTTAGTACAAAAATATAATGAAATAAATATACTAGTTAAAATTAATAATGCTTCACTAGTTAAATGAATCAAATCTGTAATAGAATAAAATGAGCAAAGAATAACTAGATTTTATTAATAAAATAATCCAAAATCAATGTTGAAATAATATTTAAATTTATTAATATATTTACATTAGTATTCAGTTATAAATAAGCTTTTTGCTGTTGTGGAAAATTTATATTGAACTCAAAATGTATGAAGATATTAAACTTAATGATTATATAAAATTTTATTACAAGAACTTATTAATAGCTTTAATACCAATGATTGTTCATGAAAATCTTAGATTACTTTTTATTCATTACTGGATTCTATTATAATAATAAGATTTACATTACTTTGTAATTACATCTTATGTATTTTTGTTTATAATAAAACTATAAATAATATTTGCTATATCATATACCTGTTGACTTAAATGAGACTCATATTTTAGTTTTAATAAGTAATAATAATAATTTATTTACAAAGTGAACAATAGAAAATTAATAAATATATTATGGTAATTTAAATTGAGATATCATATAACATTGTATTTGTTTGAACTATCAAAGTGGTGCTAGATATAAATATTCTTTTCAAATCAAAGGGAAATATAAATTTACCTATTAATTTCAAATAGATAATATAGAAAAATATATGGAAAAAAATACGTAACTTCTTCCGATTTTCCTACTGAACATTCACCAAACAAACCAAAACAAATTATTAAATAAAATATATCATAATTATTAAATATAACATTTAGAACTATTAGTATTTTCTTTTAGTTAAGTGCCCATTTAGATATTCACCCTCACATAAACATATGTTATATAACCTTTTTAAAATAATGCTATAAAATCAAATAATTACATATAATAAATTATAAATAGACCATACATTCTGTGTTAATAGTGATTAATATTTATCACCAGAAGTTCTGCTCTTTAAGTACTTTTTATCAAGTTCCCAAATCCATCAAGAGAATCCAATATTTTGAAGTACAATAATTCAAGAAAAGAGAATGTTTCTTTAGAATATTTGGAGTTTATTTATTAAACTAATTATTAATATTTTCTGATAAGATTTTAATGCATATTATTTCTTTAGAATGATAACTATCACATTTGAAGTTATTATCATATATCATTGTCAATTATTAGTTCACTGGCACACATATATAAATGCAAATGCATGTAGGTATTAACATACATGGTTAAAATTTATCAAATTTGTAGCTATTAATTATTCCAATTTGTTGAAATTTTCATTTTATCCTTAGCACATTAATAATCAGTGAGCATTTGATATAGGCACGATCGGAAGAGCGTGCATGATCAACACTTCAATAACTTACTTATCCCATTAGTTGGCATAAGGTATACTATATAAGCATGTATCAAGTCAAACTTATCCAGCATTCTTTTAGAAAATAATTATTCCATTAATTGATTAATATTATTTTAAACCCTTGGCATATCATTAATTTGTTTATTGGAATTTGTATATCTAATAAATGTGCATGCATATATTCACTTTAAATTTTGAGTAAGCATTTTTTTTTTCAATTTTCTTCTGAATGCCTTCAAATAATAAATCCTATTTTAGCTGTTATTTTAAAACTGTTCAAATATATTTACATTTTGTCCTAGAAATAAACATCAAACTTTTGTTTATCTTTTCTTCAGGTTACTTTATTTAAAAAAAATTTAAGTATATTTATTACAAAATATATCTATTACAGAATAACTGATTACTGAAGTGATCAAGAAGGAGAAAAGAACAAAAAATAAGATGTTTCCAAGTGAATGCATAGGCTACTTACATTATTTTTTATTTACATATTAATGAAGTCATCAACTAAGATACCATCACCAACTTATAACTCAAATTTACTTCCTTTATTTTAACAGAATCATTATTTTCTTTTAATGATTTTATCTCTTTTACAAAAAGACCAGTGTCTCTGACATTGTCTTCTTTTTTAAAATAATAAACAAAATTATAACAATGACTTTTATTCTTTCTTTAAAAAATACATTTGTTAATTTTAATATACTGTTACAAATAATATATTATTGAATAACAAATATTATCTTTAAAATATCTGTAATCTTAAAATCTTATATCTTGTATTTAAACAATAACATAAAAATGCATATATATATATTTACACACACATGTAAAAATGTAATTTGTTTTTTTACTTATTAAAACTTATTGTTATAAAAATATATAGGTAAATATATTATTTTAACTCTTGAAACAAAATGCAGACCTTTAACTTTAAATGACTTATAACTGTTTCAAATTGCAGCACCATGCCTCATGCATTTCAGCATTTCTGATGTTTTTCTTTGTCTCACACATCAATGTAAAATATATGATAAAATGGTTATTTCTTTTCAGAAAATAATAAATTTGACTTCATTTGATAGATATTTTTGTTTACTACTGAAAAATTTTTAAATGTTCACATTTTGTTTCTGTAAATATTAAAAAAATGAGATTTCGATCAAAATAAAAAATGTTACATGTCATCATTTTTAGAAAGATTATTTTCAGTTTATAAAACCAATGAAATATTTTTTGTTTCTGATTATTTAATAAAAATGTGAATGAATATTTATTTATTTCTCTTATATCTAACAAATTATGCTTTAAAATTTTAATTTTTTTGAATATTTATTGCTAAATTACGATATTTTCTTACTTTAAATATAACGTAGATTGTTTACTGTCAAAGCTAGAATTTTTTAATTTGTTTGAGGCCATATTTATGTTAGCTGCTAATGTAACATTATATTTTTTGAAAATAAAGTATTTCAAGTCACAATAAGTTATTAATAATTTATATTTCTTGATATCTAATAAATATAGTGCAAATTATTTTTAAAAAAAAAATTTAAAACCATAATAAATTTGCAAATAAACATGTTTTTGCATCATTGGAAACTGCAATGTCATAAAATGCTGAATATTTTATAGCCTTGGCAAGAGACAATGGCTGAACATCTCAGTATGGGGCTTATGTCTATTGTAAGAGTGGGAATTTTGAATTTTCCACATTTTAGCGCAGAATTTTTGAAAAACAAATTATTATACTAAAATATACCATTTTACATGCATTTTGATGTATAATACTTACAAAAAAATTCACTAGGGAGTGAATTGGTCAAAAAATGAAATAATTTGGTTCAATTGGTCATAAAGTTAAAATAGGGACATTATATCTATAGCATATTATTTATGTAAAGATAAAAAGAGAGAAAAAATCAAATTGTGAGTTTTTTTTAAAAAGATAAAATAAAAAATCAAATTACAAATTTTTTTGTATATTTCCTCAATAATTTCAAATTAGATATAATATCACTTTGTGATTTCAAAACAATCAACAATCAATAAAATCAATAACCTATAAAATTAAACATTTTATTGTATATATACATCTATGTCTATTCAATGTCTAACCAAGATAGTACAGTATATGTAAAACTAATAATAGTAACTAAACTTTTCTATTGAGTGTAAAATAATTTCCATTAATTCAAGAACAATTCCTAGATGTTTCTTAATATTAATATCTTTATGATTAGGTAGCTTTTTATGAGTGAGATAGTTAATTTGTTAAAATATAAGCTGGTTTTCACATATTGACTAATTTTAACATCTTTGTAAAAGTGGAAAATATTGAGTGATATGAGCAAAGTTAAAGTCAAGGCCTATATCACTGGTAATTTTCTGGTATAAAAATAGTTTAGCAATCATATAATAGCCTCTTAGAATTATGGTCATAATAAAATAGGAAATAATAGAGAAGATGATGAACTTAGTTAATATGTATTTAACACTATGAATATATAACATTTTTATGTGCATTACTAATGGTAGTGATTATAAAAATCTTCTGTGATCAGAAAAGTATTATTTAAAATTGATGCATAAAAAAATCTATACATAACAAATGTTAATAAGGAATTTTTCTTCTGTGAAAAATGATTTAATTTTTATTTTGTTTGTAGAATTATTTGTATTATATAAAATAACAATATATAAATTAATAATTTTTAACAAATGTTATGATAGAAACCCCATTGGTCCAATATTTAAAACAATCTGTTTAATTTTTTTTATACAATAATAGAAATTTTCAATTTATATTATAAATATGAATATAGCATTACTACGGGAGACCAAAAAAGCAATCATAGTTTAAGACAAGTCCAAAAATGTGTATCAAAATTATAAAATCATGGTTAAAATTAAAATATAGCAAAAAAATTCATTAACAAAATTAAATTACCAGTTCTGCTGAGGCTGTTATTGTTAAATGTCCTTTATTAAAATCAAATTGATTGCAACATAATCATAAAGTCGGTAATTTATATCCAACTTAAAATCATTTGCAAACAAATTTCACCTACATATAACTTTTGAATGTGTGTATGTATTTATTTTATGTCTAGATATAATAAAATGATGTTTTTTAGAATTTAAAAATATATTTAATATAAAGTCATAGGGATAATATAAAATGCTATATAATAAGAAAATAGTGAATTTAAAAAATTGGATCTGCATTGTCAATTGCTCAACAAGCTTTATGATAAATGCTTAGCCAAAGAAAGCATTTAAAATATCTCTGTCAGGAACCTCCCCCTAACCTCTGACCATGGTTTTGTGCTTTAGCACTCCTCAGAGAGGTGCTAGGGTAGCTTCAGACACTATATCTAAAAATACCAACCCAAAGCCAGCATTTATTTAAAAGTTCTCTATTGAGTGGAAAATCTGAAATTTTCAGACACCTACATGTCCTCAAACCCAGTTATCCTACTCAAATAACTATATAGGGCTGAGAGATCTTCAGCCCAACCCAAAACCAGCATTTATCTAAAAGTTATCTATTGAGTGGAAAATCTGAAATTTTCAGACATCTACATGTCCTCAAACTCAGTTATCCAACCCAAATATCTATATAGGGCTTCAGCCAAATAGATATATCTGGTTTATGAACCTACCCTAGTGCCTTTCTGAGGACTGCCAAAACATGAAACCATGATCAGAAGTTTGGGGATAGGTTCCTGACAGAGATATTTCAAATGCTTTCTCTGGCTAAGCATTTATCACAAAGCTTGTTGAGCAATTGGCAATGCTCTTTGTTTATATGTTACAAGTTTAAGAGAATGGGGTCATGTGATATATGACTATTTTTTATTTGACTATTTATGGTCTCTGTTTTAAGTTTTGTGTGATGTTATATTGCTAAGACTACTAATATGTAGTTTGGCTGAAGATCTCTCAGCCCCATACAGCTATTTGGGTTGAATATCTGGGTTTGAAGAGATATATGTGCCGGAAAAATTCAGATTTTCAATTCAATAGATAACTTTTAGATAAATGCTTGGCTTTGGCTTGCTATTTTTAGATCTGATGTCTGAAGCTATCCTAACGCCTCTCTGAGGATTGCCAAAACACAAAACCATGGTTAGAGGTTGGGGGGGGGGGGGGGGGATCCTGACAGATATTTTAAATGTTTTCTCTGGCTAAGCATTTATCACAAAGTTTGTTTATTGTTTACTTCTGTTTTAATTTTGTCAGAATATTATATTTAATTTGTGTACTAAGAATCAAAGACAATTTATGAATTACATAACTTTCCCTTCTCAATCTACCAATTATTTAAATATCCAATTTTAATTAAAACCATATAATTTATGCTATAAGTGAGGAAGTTGTTATATAGATTACTATTAGAAAATTTCTTAAATATATATAATGTAAAATCACAAAATAAAAATTATTTTAACTAATTATATAGATATATTATTGAGAAGATTCGTGTACATATATACGCATCAATATGCTGATTATAAAAATAAAGATTTTTTTTTTAATGAAATACTGCCTTATTTTCCTAAATTCCTTGCAATTAAAGAAATTGAAGAACCATTAGCTCCATACCTAAACTTTTCTTTTCAATTATTATCAATATTTATTTACAAAGACATTTTTGGTGGTATGTCATAGGTCAAAAATTACAAAGATAAATAATCACTTTGAAAATGTGATTTTAAGATAAGACAAGTAAATGCAAAGAAAATGCTACACAAAATAAGCTAATCATTATTAGTCTGTAGACAGATAATGACTTTACAAAATATATATTATTAGCCTTTATCTAATAAAATGCGCCTTTTAAAACTGCTTATTATGTGTTAGAAAAGTTTTAAGACAAAATAAATCGTATTCAACCGATTTTAAATTATTGTTATGGTTCAAACTCTAAAACGTTATTTTCTAATTAAAATAAAACGGTATCTTAATTTACTCGAGACAATAAATCATGATAATTGCCTATGAGGATCCAAGGATTTTTTTATCTAGATTCCTTAATATTATTAATTTTCTTTTGTAAAGTTATCTTAATTTATCGATGATGTCATAATAAGCCAATGAATTTTTTAATCACGTTATCCTTTCTGGCAAATTTCCATTTCTTCTCAAATTAGCCATTTTCAAGAATGCTTTTTATTTGTTGGTTATTTGTTGAAAATAAATCTAATACAATGATTATTTTATTTTTTGTGTGTGTTTTGACTCATTTTCAAATCTTGATAATAAAATTCATAATCATAGTTTTGGCTTCAATTACTTTAACTCACTCTTTCTATATTGTTTTATTAATTGATATCATGTTGTTTTCCATATTACTTTATAATATTTGCCATCTTTAATTTAAAATCCATGATATATAGATCATAAGATACTTTGCTTAAAGCGTTTTAAAACCCAACAATATAATTACTTCACTTATTTTTTCCTATTTATTTATTTGTTTCATTTCAGATGCCACTTTTGCATGTATGTTATGTTTTCCATCTGAAAGCTGATTGTGTAAATAGGCCAAAAGTGTACCATAAAAAGATAATACCCTTTGATTACCATAAATAATAGCTTCCTAATATATATCATTTCTTAATGAAATTTATAAATGTTTTTTTTTTTTTTTTTTAACATTGAGAGATATATCAAATATTTTAAATTACTGAGATATTTAACTTGATACTATGGCTTAAATAAAAATAATTTATGTACCCTATATGTCCATTTTTTATATGTGTTTTTTAAAAGGTTCATAAAATATTAAAAACTGCTTAATCATCAGTTTATCTTATATATGATGAAATATAATTCACAAATAATTGATTGCAAATCATTGTGTATTGTTGCAAGTGTAACATTATATACAAATGCAAAATTACCAGTTATCTTCATAATTGACATTTCCTAATTTTTATTTTCTATAAATCTCTCAAATCATTGAAAAAAAATTTTATTTGATTTTGAAATAACAACAAATAAAAGGCTAAACAAAAACATTAATTAAGAATAATAAAATAAGCAATTGTAGCTTGAATTAATCAAGTTTAGTAGGTAAGAATGAGAGTAAATACCAATTAATTATAAACAACTTGAATTTATTGTTGAATTAATTATGCACAAATAATAAATAACTATTCAGTTTTCAATCATTAAAGTTATAAATAATAAAATTTTGATTATATATTGTAATGAAATTAGAGAGAGAGAGAGAGAGAGAGAGAGAGAGAGAGAGAGAGAGAACTGCTTAGTCTTTACTTATTATTATTATTATGGAAATTATTCTAGGGGAATGATTACTTGTTCATCAATGACCAGAAGGTAACTGTGAACAAGGTGGAGTGATCATATCCTCAAATTTTGTTCTATTTAATTATAATAATAACCAGACTGAAGCTTATATTTAGTACAAATCTTTATGCAGATTCAGTCATATTTCCTGATCATCATCCATTCCATATATATATATTATTTTATAGTTAGGATTTGTAATTAATTTTGTTAGAAATGCTAAATTAAAATATATTTTATTCTAGATATTTAAATAAAATACTTGTCTGTTATGAGAAATTAATAAGAAAGCAATGTTTTTTTAAATAATAACAATCGATTTATTTACAACAATAACAACAAATTATAAGCAACTTAACATCTTTTATATACAGTATTTCTACAATTAGTAAATAAAATATTGAAGCAGTCGATGGCTCATCATCATCTAGTTTTATGCTTCACCATCTACAGTAACCTCCTGCGGGGCCTGCAATTCAGACCTCGCCGTAGATATATGCCATTCACCCATACACTATGCATAATGATCCAAAAAATTCATAAAATTAAAAATATTTAGTAAAGTAATGTCCATGATGCATATATATATATATAT
Organism: Epiperipatus broadwayi; assembly: GCA_028023455.1. Taxonomy (NCBI): domain Eukaryota; kingdom Metazoa; phylum Onychophora; class Udeonychophora; order Euonychophora; family Peripatidae; genus Epiperipatus; species Epiperipatus broadwayi. The sequence goes on along the minus strand of JAQFVV010013063.1, from coordinate 23,101 downwards.
GAATGAAGCAATAATTTTATTAATATTTATTGCTGAAAATGAGACGTTTTCTTTATATAATTGTAAATCTTTTTATATACTTGTAAATCTTTTTAATTAAAGTGTTGGAATGTAAAAACAAAGTAAAATGGGGAAGGCTTGAAATACTGAAATTATCTTTATCTATAGTCAGATTGTTTTCATTAATTAAAATTATAAATCTTAATTAAAATCATAAGCAATTCTTTTGTTAGTTGTTTGCAAATCTTTAAAAATGTCTAAAATGGTATTTCAAGCCTTATCTGTTTTAAAATTTTTTTACTAATTAAATGTTTTTTATTTAATCAAGAGATTGCAGAGATAGCTGTGGGCAACTGAGATTGTATTCTTAGGGGATTAAAGGGTTATAAAAAGAGCCCATAGAACAAAAGAAGTCAATTTAGTTATTTTGAGTTAATCATTAAACTTGGTTACTTTTCAGTTAGTTACTTTCAGTTTTTACTTTGAGTTATTTTGAGTTACTTTGAGTTCCTTAGAAAATTCTGTGAGAATGTCTTCCAGTAAAATAAATTTTCATTCAAGACCTTAAAATTTTAAGAAGTCAACAGAAGTTTGGTGCTATGAACTGTGAGTAAAAAAAATCAATTTTCTTCGGGACTTAGACTGTCTACCTGATGCTGTCAAGCTCCATCTATTTGACCGGCCATACAAGATGACCATGTGATTGCTTTTCTGACTGCTGATCCAACTGATTGACTGCTTATTCTGCATAACCTCACTTAATGTAGAACTGCCTTAATAAGTAAATCCTTTTGTAATATGTAGTTCAACCTTTGTATTTTAATTCATATATTCATTTATAAGTTTCTATTAATTATTCTCTTAAATTCTCTCTCTCTCTCTCTGTAATCCTTTACTAATATAATGTAATTCTAACTATGCCCTTTCACGCTTATTTATGTTATATAGCTTTGTGCAGCTCTATTAAATGTTTAACTTATTTTGTTTAATGTATATATATAATTTATTTTCTTTAATATGCCAAAGAATATCCAAACTTGCTAGTTTAAAAAGGGGAGGAAATAATTGTTTAATTTGGAAAGAAGCGGGGGTGTCATTTAAAATCTATCAATAAAGTTTTGTTTATTTAAAATTGAAATCGCTCACTAGATTGAGTTTATATCTAAATCTGTTATTCACATTTTTATCAAAAATATTTTATTGTGGATGCATATTTTACTTTATTATTTGAATTTGTCTTCAAATTTTTATATTAAAAGATCATGAATCTTAATATAATTATTCCACCTTTTCTTGCTGTTGCCTGGAGAACTAATTTTATTAGTAAAATGTATATAGGAATTGAAATTAAATATAAATTTTGTTAGTTTAATGTCATAGTTAAAAGAATTATTTTCCATTATAATTTGCTGAATGATTCGTTATTTAAATGTATCATTGCGCAGAAGTCAAACCATTTACAGGCTTTGTAATATAATATATTAAGTTTATCGCAAAGGGATAATGCAGCTGGCCAATCTTTCCTTTCTTTTATGGTACTTCCACATAGATTTTCTTTATTGCTTTGTCATTGGGGACTTCGCAAATCCAAATCTCCCCTTCTACTAGTTCTCAAAATCGTTCGTAATCAGGGGTTCACCCTACTCCCTGAGGAATGCGAGGCTTATAGGGTTCTGATTGTGTTGCAGAAGTTCCATACAGCTGGCTCTGGACATTCAAACCAAACCTCTCCATTCGATACCATTCCATCAAAATGGCAGACGTATCAACCCTCATTCATCCTCAAGTATTCAAAGTAACATAAGATCCATATTTCTCTAAAATGACATGCTAGCATCATTATTGTTTTAGTTAATGGATTTATGCCTATTTGACCTTTCATTAGGTATTGGAAATAATGATTCATTTATGAAATGCACCAACATGCTATTTAGTCAGTATGTTGATTTTAAAACTGCATTCTTTTAAAATACTAATTGATTCCCATAGACATAAATCAATTTATATTAATGATTCCATCATGTATTCTCGTAAATGTAGCACATTGTTTGTTTCTTTTTTATAAGTTCCAAAGATGTTTTTTTCCAAAAAATGCCAATAAAAGTATATATAATGATTTTCATAAGATAGATAAATGATTAAAATTGTATATTTTTGCCTGCTTATCAAATCATTTACTACTAAACCTGTCACAATCTTTTATATTTATTTTAGGCATCCACAATGTTCTGTTAGTAAAATTTTATTAAATTGGCATATTAACTCTGCACAAGTTATAATACACTCCATCAAATTATATTCGTTAAATAATTAATGTAAAAATGATTTTATAAAAACAAATCCCAAGTTTTGTAAATAGACAATATCATTCCAAGCGTGAAATCTTTTGTAACATATATATGCGTTTTCTCAATATTTTATTAAATATATATTTCATATAAATCCTGGTTTGTTTTGAATTATTATTTTCTAATTAATATTTAGAATTATTTTCTTTAGCTAATAATGTAGCATTAATAAATATCTTTTATAAATGTAATTCCTGGGCTACACTTATCTTAATCATCATCATCAGTCTGATCTTATGCTCTACTTCTTTGCTTCTGGGCCTGGAATTAAAACAATTGTGCTGTATTATTGGTATTATTGTTCATTGGGTAGGTGAATAAGTTAGAATTCAGGATTGCTACAGATGTGTGTATCTTGAGCATGATTGGATTCTAGGCACTTTTGCTTAGAATTTGAATCTTGTTAAGTGATCAGACTGATTTGACTGGTACAATATAAACAACAAAAAGAAAAATTATACAATGTGAATCTGAGAAATCAATCAGCATCTTTAATTTTCTCCCAAACTTGATTGATTTCCAGTACCACAGTTAATAATAACAATAACAAATTTTTATAACATGTAATAATAATAATAATGATAAAAATATCAGTAACTTAAACTTTAATGTGAACAGAAAATATGGCTTTTGCCAATATTTTTTTATTATAAAATTATTTAAAATAATCTTACCAAACTTTTTGTTAGTTTTATTTGTCAATTGAACTCAGGCATGTAATGAAGCTATGGCCAATGTATTTTTAGTCATAGATGCTAATTTTACATAAATGCAAAAATTTACATCTCTAACTGTGAAATATGTTATTAATTTTTTTTTAAAAAAATTGAAAATATTAGAGACATAAAAAATATTTTTGATATACATTTTTATATTTTTAAGAGTTGGAAAAAATATGGCAGTAATTAATTATCTAATATTTGCATGTAAAATATATTTGTAAAATGCTTCCCACCTTTCTAAGTATTTTTTGCTGAATTTTATTATAATTGTAATAATACTGCACTTCTCCACACTATGCTTATAGTTATGCTGTATTTCTAGTCATGTGATAAATTCAAAATAATACTTTAGTTTTTTTAAGCAATTTTTATATTAAGATGAATATATATATATATTATTAATTAAAATTGTTTCAATTAAAATGTGTTATTCTATTGAAATAAAAAGTATAAAAATATCCGAGCTTTTTTTAGAATACCACAAATTTTTTTTCCTGGCTATAGTTACCAAAATTTCTCACTATGTCTCTAGTTGAGCTCAAATATATGTGATTTTTTTTTTAATGTATTTATTTATTTTTTTTGCATTTAAAATAGTAGCTTTTCACTGATGATTGAGTTCCTTGGACAATATTTACATAGTATCATGATATAGTGATTTTATTTATAAATGTATGAATTTTAAAACTTGAAGATTTTTGAATCACATTAAGTTTCCTTTATTGTAGCTTGCAGAGATAAAAAGCAAATGGTTGTTACATATGTGCTTTAAGATCTCCAATCGTTATTTATATATTTCCTTAGCTTTGAGTAATCATGACAGAAGCTAGTAGATTATTCTGACACAATTTTCTTTAATTGTGCTCAGTAAATGTTCAATATGTGTGCAGATTCTACTTCCTTCATATATTCCTCTTGTAATTCATTGTTTATTTCTTTACTTTATACAATTATTGGGTTTTGTTACATCACAAATAAATATGACAATGATATAGAGATAACTGAGTATTTATTTTCTGTATTCAGGCTTTATACTACATTTTTAGACAAATGTAATAAGTACTCATCATAGTAAATAATTTTTAATAGAGGTGGCCATAAATCACTTTTATAGCTACTAATCTGTGAGCAATACAAAACTGGTAAAACAAATACCTATGGCTGATATGAACTCTACTTTTTTTTGTTATCTAGTAACAATTAAAATTCCTATAACAACAACAGAATACTATCTTATTGTCTGATAATTAACCTGCATTCACATTATTATTTTTTTCTATTAATATTTTATAATTTTGCAAAAAAAATATTTTAATTTTCAAATCTAATTTTAAAAATAACAAAGAAACAAAATATTTTTTTATAAATTTATTTTTTAACACATTAATTTCTTTTTTAAAAAAAATATTTTAAACATTTAAGAAATTTTTAATACATAATAATTCATTTTTCTTTATTTTTATAAGTTATACATGTAGTTTGTGATAAGCATGTTTAAAAACAATATTTCCTTAAATTAGATGCATAGTGGAGACTTTTTAATTATTTAATTTCTTCTAACATCTCTATAAATATTAAATAAATTAACAAAAAGATGCCCAACCCATTGTGATATATAGATAAATATCTTTGACAGCTTGAAAAACTTGGTTTATTCATTAATGTTCACATATTGGTCTTCTCATACAGGTTATTTATTGCTTAAAATATGGAAACAAATTCCAGAAAACTCATGATGAAAAAATAACTTGCAATCTTGATTATATAAAACTTTATTACACCACTAAAGACCTAAAACCAATAATTTAGGAAAATCTGTTTTATATCAATATCTAATAAGTATGCAATTCCCACCCAAGTATGTAGATAATAATTACAACAAAATGAAATATAAATATAATATTTATTAACTGCTAAGCCAGGCTTTTGATACAGAGTATTTTTGTCAAAGCATGACTGGCATAGAGGATTAGCAAGAAAGGGTTGGCATTCCCAAATTTATACAAAGATGAGTTAAAGTTGTCATAAGTTTTAATAAATTTGCATATTTGCATGTGTAAATATGAGTATATGTAAATCAAGCCATCAAATTAAGTAAACAGTATTTACTAAGAGAAACACTATTAGCCTTTATAATAATGGCATTTAAAGAATTTATAATATACCAAAAAATTTTCATTTTCAGTTGTTGCGTTCAAGACAAATGATTTTAGAGTTGGCAAGTTTAAAAAAGTTACCAATATTCTTTTCATGGTCACCAAGTAATGAACTACAAAAAATGTAAAACTTTTTTGTATTATACAAGTGGACATGTTGAGAAATTCTTGATTTCAAATTAGCATGAGTTTGATTATAGTATCTGCCATTACAAAACTGGCAGTTCAAGGAATTCACAAGTTGAGCTTTGTCATCATGATTGATTTTGTCTGTAGAATTATTAATGAGCCTATTTGATGATAAGGGCATCTGAAACTAATGTTAAAATCTTTGTTTAAAATTGGATTTTAATTTTGAGTGAATGGCATATCAATCCATGATTTAAAATTGGGAGGTCTATTATATTTGTGTCTATATTTGAATTTTTTAATATGTTTATCAAGAATGATGGCACAATATCCAACTTTAATTAAATCCTTCTTGTAAGATTCTAAATTTTTTGTATGTGTGTCAGTCCAAAATTTACAAAGCCTAGAGTTCATAAATAAAGGCTTTAAATCCAGCAATTTTGTATAGGAAAAACACTTTAGAACAAGAGTGTAAACAATCCCTAACAATGAGAGGTTTGACAATCATTGAGTAACTGATTGTGTGTTTCTGTCAAATCAATCTTAAATCAAGGTATGTGGTAAATTGGTGATTGTCTTCATCCTTTATTGTCCACTTTATTTCAGGGAACTGTTTGAGCTTGTTGAGCATTTCTAGGATAAGGTTAGGGGAGCACAAACAAAGACATCATTGACATGCCTGGTGTAAATCACATCTGTGTGAGTGTTCAAAGTGGGTTGGATAATAGTTTTTTTAATGGAGACCATAGTTAGACTGCATATTATGCTGGTAATGAATAAACCTGTGAACCTATTTGTAGTCATGATAAAAGTTTATCCCCAAATGTGGCTAGCATATTATCATTGATCCACTGCAACATTTCCATTACAAAATTGTATTCTCTTATCATTGATTGCACTTTGTTTTAATATGCTGTGCAGACTATATTTATGGACCCATAAAGCTCAGTTATGTCAAAAGAAGCCATTCTAAATTCTCTGTCAATGTTTAAATTTTTAATGATGTTGACAAAGTCAAAGAATGACTTAATTGTCAGAGGACTGAAACTGAATTTGGATTAGGTCCATTTTGTAATCATTTTTGTACTATAGTTATATATTAAGCACCACTGAAATCAATCATGAGTCCAAATGAATGGTTCTTCTTATGAAGCTTTATGTTAGTGAATAGGTGAAAAATGATAGCTGTGGACAGGTAAATTTTTAAGTAGTCAAAATGTGCAAACACTTTTTGTCTTTTAAAGTTATAACTGAGAGTGTACACAGACTTAAGTAGGGAAATTTGTTGTTGAATTTTCTTGGTGTAAACTGACTTCATTAGAAACACAAAATGATTATTCTTACTTCCCTTGAGGTAGTTGTTATTGTTAAAAATTCCTTAAGATTGTTAACTTTATTATTCCAGCACTTATTGGAAAAGGTGGCATGACAGTAATTAAATAAAAAATTAGAATTTTTTTATGAACGAATGTTTATTTGCACATTTGTCCAATATACATTCAACAACTGTCAATAATTTTATTTGGGGATTGACCATGCTTCTCTTACAAAACATGGACTAAGCTGTAATAATGAACTCTGTGAAGATAAGTTTATTTCCCAATAAGTTAATGACATTTGAAGAGCCTGACTTAGCAGTTAATAAATATTGTATTTATACTTAATTTGTTGCTGTAATTGTTATCTGATATTCATGTGGAAATTGATTATTTATTATATGCCAATTTCCTTTTCTTTATATCAATATCTCTAACACTAAATTATTTTTAACACAATTGTATAATATAATTGATGCCTTTGACATAAAAAGTAAGCTCCCTTTTAGCATTTCATATTTGGTTCCATTTACCACATTCTAGTATTCTAACTGGATTTCATCAGCACATAATACTGAAAAACTCCTATATATAAATATATTTCAATGACTATATTATCATATATTATGTAAGAAATTTGAATCTACTTTCTTAATAATTTTTTTAAAATTAATTTTGAAGATGGTCAATGAGGTTAGTCTGAAACATTAACTGTAGTCATGATAATAAATTTTTCCATTTAAAATTAAAGAGAAATATAATATGTTATTTTTATATTTATAGTTTGTGATTATTTACATAAAAGTTTCACTATTAGCTACAAAAGTGTTATGCTTGTTTTACATCAGTTTAATATCCACTTATTAAAAAATTTGAATACTATAAATCAGAATAATTTGGAATGGATATTTATAATTAGCAATTAATGGAACGCCTTACATTTTTAATCAAAAATTAAAGATTTTTAAGTTTCCACAAACTCCTTAATTCAAATTACTAAAACAGCAATGTGGCATTAATGAAGTGTATTAAGGAAATGTCAATTTTATGGGGTTTTTTTCTATTTTGTGTGCCAGTAAACATTTTAAAGTTAAACTTAGCAGGCAACTAATAAAATTTGAGCAAAAATATTAAAAATAAAATCAAACTATACAATTCTCAAAATTCACCAATCAATAATAAAATCTATAACAGTGATATTATATAATTCTTTTGCTCTCTCATACTTCGATGAACAGCCATCTATTATAACTTTGAGTAATCAGTGGAGATCAGATTCTCACTAATAAAAGCAAAATTCAGGCATTAGTCTGGGATGGCATATTGTAGCATTTTATCATCTTATATCCATTGTTTATGTAATGAATAATTTACTTTGCCAATTGATTGTAATACTTATAATAGACTTTAAACATATATAGGTGAACTTAATAAAAAAATTTACAAACAACAAAGTTTAGCTTAATGCTTTTGGAGCATGTTTACTTTATATTCATAACCATTATTATGTATTAAATGTAATGATTGCAAATTTATGCAAATCATTATCCTGTCCATTTTCTATATATTGTAAAACAGGCATCCCTTCAATTGATTAAATACACTTTTTTAATATTTCTTTTGGTGCCATTTCTTTCTTTGCAAACAATTTCAGCACTAGAAGATTCAAATTTATGATTAAATGCTTTTTGATGTTCTGCAAATAGAATGATCAACAACACAAAGGACAAAATAGAACCAGATCGAGCCTCCCAAGTTGTGTATAAGATTACTTGCCCTCAATCTGGCTGTAAGGCAATATATTATGGTGAAACTCAGGCTACAGAAACAATAGAGTAGCACAGCATATATATATATATATATATATATATATATATATATATATATATATATATATATATATATACACACACAATAGAGTGGTAAACAAAAATAAAGGCAATTCAATATTTGCAGAACATCAAAAAGTATTTAATCATAAATTTGAACCATATACCACTGAAATTGCTTGCAAAGAAAGAAATGACATCAAAAGAAAACTAAAAGAAGTGTATTTTATTGCAAATGATCCAAACACCATCAATCGAACAGATGCCTGCTTTACAATATCTAGAAAATGAACAGGATGGTGATTTGCATAAATTTGCATTCATTACATTAACTTCTTCCATATAAGTTTAAAGTGTATTATAAGTATCCATTGACTATTTAATTTTTTTAATAGTGACTAGAATAAAATGAAAAGAATTGGTAATGGAAATGTGTAAATCTAGAACAATATCATTATTTGATAACATTTTATTATGCTAAAGAGAGTTTTGTCCTAAAATTCTCAAAAAAAAAAAAACACATATAATATTAAAATTTAAAGATTTATGTTGACATAAAATATCAAAACTCAATTTTTAAAGTAATACAAACAGAATTTAAAATTATAACAATGGATACATTTACAACTATTCACAATTTTTATTTGCTCAGAATTCTTCATAGTTAATGTATGCTGATCTCAATATATGCAACAAGATTGGTATTTTTTAAGATAGCCATATGCAAATATTCAGTATTATCCTTCTATGCACTAATTATTGCACTTATAATGAAAAGACATGGAAAAGATTACAATAAGATTTTATGACTTCCTTCTAATAAAGGTTATCTAACTAAAAAATTTTATATACTTATTATGATCCACTAAACTAAAGTTTAAATTTGCTTACTTGGTTGTTGGTCTAAAAGTTCTAAACAACATCCTTAATTTTTTTCTCTCAAATAGATTAAAATATTATTTATGTCTTCATGAATAATTTTGTTATCCAACACAAGTTAATGTTTTAAATAGTTTTTAACAAACTATTACTTTCCAATCAAAGGATTATCAATATTTTGACTAGTCATATTAACAGCAAAAATTTTTTTAGCACCAATCACATAGTTAATTACATTTCATATTATGAATTGCATACTGTATCTAAATAAGAGTGACAAATTCAGAGTAATCATTACCATCACAGAATTCTTATCAGAATAAGCAACCATCACCAATATGATTAATCATTTCTGCAGAATACTTCCAAATTGATTATAACCACAAAATTAAAAAAAATTACATCTTGCATATATGATGGTAACTAAACAATTAAATCACATGGTAACTATTTTATAGTAAACATAGTACACAGATTATTGATTGACTATAGAATAGTAATTTATCATTGTGCCCTAAACACAAATAGTATCATTTAATATACAAATAATCTATAGTCATGTGAAACGTAAACCTTCCAATCTCATTCCATTTCACCATCAACCTAATGACCTACTCATCTGAACTAGTTTTGAACCTATCTCATATGTAAAAATGTAATATATAAGTCGAGTGGGAAAAACTTTGCTATCATGGCTGCTTGAATGGCATCATCCATTTACATATGAAACACGCTATAATTAGACAGGTTTGATAAAATTATAGCGTAGAAATGCTCATAAATTATTATAAATGTTTTATTAATTTTCAGTCAATTTTTAATTATATTCGCTATTATATTCGCATGTGGATGGATAATTTAAACCTTGGAATAATGGCAAAATGATTTATATATATATATATATATAAGTTTAAATAAAGAAGATATAATGTAAAACATTTTCTTTAAAATATATTTAACGATTTTTTGATTTAATGTTTTACATATATAATTGAAACAAAAGTATTTTCCTTAAATTTGCTTTTTTTTTAAACAAATAATTTTGTAAAAACAAATATGTTAAAAGTTATTTATTTCAGTAAAATAAAAATCATCCGTTTGTGATTAAAAATGAGAATTTTGTGTAAATAAGAAATCAATTAGTGACTGCACCCTGGGTAAAAAGTAAAATCTAGCTTACTGATTGATTTTTGTTTGCAACAAAAGACTTTATCATTAAATCAGAATACCGTTCCTTCTGCTAAGCTTTAACATTCTATAACACCTAGAAAGGAATTTAATTAGTGAAATCTGAAGCGAATTATATGATTTATATATTTTAATAATTTTAAGTAAATTAAATATAACACCTCGGAAACGTTATCTGTTGTAGAAATTGTATTATATTATTTTGTTTAATTAAAAGTCAATTGGTCCCAAGGCAAACTAAATTCCAAAAAGGTATTAAAGTTTAGTCGAAATGTACAAATAGTGCTTATTTTAAGCGGGAAGATATACTCCATCTTGCTTTTGCAGAGCTATTACTATCCAAGTTATAAATTGTTTAATTTTACCATGTCCGGCTAAAGTCGAGCAAAATTTTGCTGCCATTCCCATGATGGAACGCCGAAGTTCAATCCATCCAATGCCGAAGCAACAACCAACAAGCTTATACCAAATGAAAGATGCCGTACGCCGCTAAAAGGGACTTGCTTTTGTTCCAACATCATTTTAAAATCGTCTCCCAACTAAATTGAAGATGCTACAAGCCGCCAAAGAACTCACCTTCGTTCCAGTTCGAATATCTCCAGTCCATCTACAGGAGAACTGTTTTAATATTACTAAAATAGCAGAGCTCTGTGTGAATTTCAAAAACAATCATTATTTCTTCAAAATCAGGTTAGCTAACCATATGATTGTAATCTCTTTCTAAATTGTTTTCCAAATAATATTTAAATTCTATAAAATAAAATACTTTTGCAAATTTCTTTATTAATTCAATATTGTAAACTCTTTCTAAATAGTATTTGAAATCTATAAATGAAATGCTTTTGCTAAATTTCTTTGTTAATTAATATTTTGCTATATAAATTAATCACTGCAGTATATTTACCTTTCTGTTGCTTATTTTAATAATTATTAATTATGCCTATGTTTCAAAATGGCGCGCATTTAATTATAGAATATGTTTTTAAAGATATAATTTAAAATCCTCGTATTTTTATTTTATTATAGCATCATTTAGCGCGCTTTTTCGAAACCCAAATTTATAAATAATGGTGACCCTTTTTGCCCGTTGTTATTTTGTTATTTAGTAAATTAATTAATATAAATATAAAATGTGGCTTTTCAACCTTTAATTATTATATTACCAAAGATTAAACTAGCCTGGAAGGCAATCATAAGTATATTTTTTAGTTAAGTATTCTTAAGTCCCTTATTAAATATACTTTTCCCCCTTTTAAAAGTTTAGTAGTTATAGATAACTAAAGAGATTGAACGAGATAAAGTAAAGTTTGTATATATATATATATATTCCCGTCAGTAGCATATCGTATTTCTCATGCTACAGAAGAGTTGGCTCTTTTGATCAAGCTGATGATCTAGTGTTCATTTAATATATGATATTTAATTTATAACATCCTTCAGCTTGGCGGATGTGGAATTTATTTATGTTTTCTCTTTGTGCTGTTTTTTTACACATATATAAGATGGAGCCATGGTAAGTCCAGCCCCATCTTCTTCTCTTATGAGTAGTGCAGGAGGTAAATCTAAGCTACGAGCCAGATTAGCATGTAAGTCCCCCGCTTCTTATGAACTAAATAAAGGTTCCCGTTTAGCAGCATGATGACCGGTTATTGGGTAAACTGTTGTTTGTCACAAAAACCCTAAAACTATTCTTCCATCCACAGAGCAACTTTATTATTATATTTTATTTGTGCCTAGCATATTAGTAAAATCGTTATAGCATTCTCCCTCCCTAATATGCAGTCTTCGGCATTGATCCGAAGCATTCTTGAAAACCCGTTCGATCTAAAGCTATCTGGGATGCTTTATAAGCCCATACTTGATATATAAAATTATTATAGTCAGATGTATTATTAAGTTTCACTCCAGACTTGGTTTGATTTCACGTACAATAGCCACACGAACTGATGATGAAAGGGCATAACTGATAAAAGTTAATGTAATGATTAGTTGTATAGTATGGTATTTGTTTCCATTAAATAATATTGGCGCAATTAAATAATAGCCAACGTATCAATTATTGTTTAAATGGCCTAGAATAATGTTACTTTATAAATAAAATGCCTGCGTGCATTTGCCAACAACAATTGTCAATAAATATATTTTAATTCATCATATATCAGTTTCTGTCGCATTATTAAATCAATCCAATTCATTAATTGCCCATAGCTTTTCATTAGTAAAACCTCTATTAACTAATTATATTATATAAATATTTTCCCAATGCATATATACAATTATGACAGACAAAATTAAAGCATGGCCTTTATTCCCAGGAGGCTGTAAAGTCACCAACCAAGGCAGCAGTTGGTGGCCGAAGGTAGAGGGTGCTAAGGATCCCCTGATTGTGGACCCAGGCTGCCATTTGATGATGACTTTTTACTTAGGTACTTACAACTGCAGATCACTTTCAAGTGAAGAAAGATTGCAAGAATTAGAAGAAAGAACTCTCTTATATTAAATGGGACATTATTGGACTTTGTGAAGTTAGAAGAAAAGGTGAATAGACAATTGATTTAAAAAGTGGACATATACTCTATTATAAAGGCACAAATATTGGAAATACAAGTGGAGTAGGATTCATTATAAATAAAAAGTGGAAGAACAATATTGTGGAGATTGATGGTGTATCGGACAGAGTGGCAAGATTAGTTATACAATTTAATAGCAGATACCAAAGGCAGATAATTTAGGTTTATGCCCCAACAAGTTCTCATAGTGATAAAGTAGTAGAAGATTTGGTACTTGTGTATAATTCAACCGATGACGTTTTTGACTTACCGATTTCCCTTCCGGTAGACATCGACGTTTTTTGCATGACAACGTTGTCATGGTAACCAAGTGACTGGCGTGATTAATCCATCAGAGAGTCAATTTTTTTTTTCACCCACGAGATTTAAAATTCGTAGAGAGGTTTGGGAAATTTTTTGATTTTTCTGTCTATTGCGATTTTGCTATCCACGGCATCACAGTTACTTTTTTGAGCTGTTAATTCGGGTAAAGTGTTTTATTTATCTGTTTATTTTAAATTTACAAAAATTTTTTGTTAATATTTCTACAATTCTCAAACTTACATTGAATTACGTTTAATGTGTAAATAATTTATTCTCCGGTAAAGTGTTTTTTATTTATCTGTTTATTTTAAATTTACAAAAAGTTTTTGTTAATATTTCTACAATTCTGAAACTTACATTGAATTACGTTTAATGTGTAAATAATTTATTCTCCGGTAAAGTGTTTTTTATTTATCTGTTTATTTTAAATTTACAAAAATTTTTAGTTAATATTTCTACAATTCTGAAACTTACATTGAATTACGTTTAATGTGTAAATAATTTTCAATAATTTTTTAAAACAAATTTGGAATATACATTACCAAATGCATGTGATAACAAGGACGCCATTAATGCCAGATTCGCATTAATTCGGGTAAAGTGTTTTATTTATTTTAAATTTACAAAAACTTTTTGTTAATATTTCTACATTACGTTTTTAATGTGTAAATAATTTGAAATAATTTTTTAAATCAATTTTGCAATATGCAGTACGTTTTAAAAATTACCAAATGCATGTAAAAGTGTGGCGTTTTCTGGATGCCATTAATACCAGATTTGCATTAGATCGCGTCTTTTTTATTTAGGTGTTTATTTAAAATTTACAAAAAGTTTTTGTTAATATTTCTACAATTCTCAAACTTATTTACAAAAAATATTTGTTAATATTTCTACAATTCTCAAACTTACATTGAATTACGTTTAATGTGTAAATAATTTTCAATAATTTTTTAAAACAAATTTGGAATATACATTACCAAATGCATGTGATAACAAGGACGCCATTAATGCCAGATTCGCATTAATTCGGGTAAAGTGTTTTATTTGTTTATTTTAAATTTACAAAAACTTTTTGTTAATATTTCTACATTACGTTTTTAATGTGTAAATAATTTGAAATAATTTTTTAAATCAATTTTGCAATATGCAGTACGTTTTTAAAATTACCAAATGCATGTAAAAGTGCGGTGTTTTCTGGACGCCATTAATACCAGATTTGCATTAGATCGCGTCTTTTTTATTTAGGTGTTTATTTAAAATTTACAAAAAGTTTTTGTTAATATTTCTACAATTCTCAAACTTATTTACAAAAAATATTTGTTAATATTTCTACAATTCTCAAACTTACATTGAATTACGTTTTAATTTTATTTTTAATTTCTGAATTATATCATACAGCTATGAGAGTAATACAATGTCTGATATACGTGTACGCCGGGCCTGCGGCCCGACAAAAACATCCGGAGGCCCCCCCGCCAATTCCAGCGCTACGCGCTGCTGTATTTTAAAATTGAGAATAATATTTTGACGCATGCATGTACATTTTTTTTTTTAGTATTTGCCTGACCTGCGTCAGATATTTTTCATTTTTGAATATTTTTTAGCATGTGACCTGGATAATTCAACCGATGACGTATTACCCTGAAGGCATATCAGTCTAATCTTGCGATTTTTAACGTACCGTGTTCACGTGATCTGCGGACACATTTTAGCGATTACATGTGTCCGCAGATCACTTGGAGACATTATCTTAACAATCGCAAGATTAGAATGATATGCCTTCAGGGTAATACATTATCGGTTGAATTATTTACAAGTACTGAAGAGGTTTATATTGTAACAGTCAAAACACGTGTATCTCGTTAACATATTGCAGAATTCGACCACCACACAGAACAGCAGCACCATCGAGTAGTGAAGCCACCGGTAATACTGAGTTCGAACATAGTTTATCGGTTCCACAATACAATCTACGGAATAACGCCTCTGATGCGACATAAGTAAACACTTCTTTAGGCACGGTGGTCAGGGAGATGCACGAGATTCATGGGTTTTGTTTCCGAGTTGGCCAACAATCAAACGAATATTAATTAACACATATAATCGAGGAAATATATATAATGGGCATCGAATAAATGAAAACTTAACTACAGACGTATAGTTAAAATTATTTATTGACATATTTAATAACAGAAAACATTAGTAAGGTTATTGATCAGATTTTAAATTCAAAGTCTCAACAGCTAATTGGTAATATTATATATGTAAAAATACATTTATTTATTAGGAGCATTTCCCTACACGACGGCGTAATCCAGCTACCTAGGGTTCTCGAGTGAGTATTTCTAATGCGTGCTGTAAGGAATTTATACTTTGCACTGCAAGAGTCATCAGTAACGGCGGACATACATTTATTTAATAAAAATATTTATTTTACGACTAAGGGCAAACATTTATTTGAGAGTATATGACGAAGACAATGCCGAGGCGGAGTGATAGAGAGAATAATAAACTAAATAAAAGAACACGTGGTACGCCTTAGAAGGGCGATGTAAAATGGCAGCGCTGAAACTGCAATACCGTGAATAAGTGATAAGGGTTTCGGGTTGGTCTCTGCCTCGACCCGAAAAGGTAAGGTGTCACATGAGCATAACCAGGGACAAGCGGTCCGTGTCGCAATTTGCCAGCTGGCTGCGTGACGGTCGTCAAGCCCTACGGGAACATTTATCATGTCCGCTTGTGTAGGACGACTGGGGTTAATTCAACCCTGGAGAATCCGGAGAATTCACGGCGTGGAATGAGCCATCGGGGCTTCAAAACGTAACACATGTATAATATCTAAAAGATTGTGGTAGTATTTAACTAGATTTCAAACTCGGCCCAACATTATCAACTTTGACTGAAAGAAAATTGGTGACTCTCAAAGAAATGAAATTTACATAATTATTCATTAACATTTAATAATAATAAAAATATCTAAAAAGGGAATTATTATAGCTAGTATGCCAGCTATTACGGAGTAGTCGACCCTGCATTACAATAACTGATTCTTTGAATGCGTGTCGATTTATATGAAATTTAAGTTATCTATAAAAGCAATATTAATGACAATTCGACACGCATTCACTGTTCGAGCGATTATGGATTTAGCTTTAAAACTAAGACAATTATGAGAAGGTAATATTTCAATGATAATTATAAATAAAATGTAGATTTAAGAAATACACACCTAAGAAGTGATAGAGGGAGGGTAAGCTAGATTATGCGAGAAGTTTACAGATTACATGAATTCTTAAATTTTAGTTTCACAAATTTACAATTTTAACATTTAGAAGTTATACAAATAATAGGAGATGAGCTATAGCTTATTATTACTAGAGTACTCTATAATTTGGAATACACAAACACAGGTACCTGTTTTATAAGATGTTTTCGTCCATTGGTTTAATAGCAGATTGTTCGTAATTAGAAATTTTCTTTCTTGTCCTGGGCATGTTGTTTTATTGATTTTTTTTAACAGCAGCGGCTTTCTTGTTTATTTCAGGCAGCAGATCATTTTGGTGTTTTTACGATGGGCAAGGTGAAGCTCAGCATATGGTGGGCCATCTTCCGATGGAGAATAATTTCGGTGCTTACTCGGTCATACCTTGCAGTATTAATTTATTTAAGATATTTTAGACACTCCACTCGAGAGCAAAGCTAAAATTCAAGTCCAAGTCTCCAGCAAGTCTAAGATGGCCTCCTTTTTCTTATCTTGATCTTTTAAATTTTCTGTTCAGATATTTTTAGGTTTTATTTATCTTGCCCTCAGGATAATCAATGCTCTGCTGGTTTTAATTAGAAAGAAATTTGCTGTGCTATTGTTTGTTTTTCTTTACATTCGTTAATTACATTCTTTTGGAATTTTGCTATAATTAATTTATTATCTGTCACTGACCGATGCTTTTAAATTTTCAAAGACAAAAGGGAATAAAATTATTTTAACTTTAATTAATTATTGCATCAGATTTTGTTAGAATTATTATTTAACGAAATTTAAATTAGCAACAAATACGAACTTTATAAAATTCAAAATAACTGATTAATATTCCACAAAATTTATTTAACTACAAGAAATCTAAATTATATTATTTTATCCGTATTTATTGCGTTTAATTTGAGATCGAAATGTGTGCGTGTTTATGTTGAATTCTACATATATTAATACATTTTTAATATTGTTACACACACAATTCGATACCAAAAAGTTTAAATTTGGGTGGGATAGACCGGTCAGTGAGAGACGACAGAAAAAAGGTGAAACTTGAGATTCGAATACGAATCTCACTGTTTCAATATGGATGTACAAAAGGCTTTCGATCAGAGTAAACACCATTTTAAAATTGCTATGGGAGACTTTAATGCTAGAATTGGTAAAAAAAAAAAAAAAGAAAGATGAAAGTGTTGTGGGTAGTTTTGGTTATGGTAATAGAAATGAGAGAGGACATAGACTTGTGGAGTTTGCAGAAAAAGAAAAACTTTATATTATGAATTCTTTTTTTTTTTGAGAAAAATGTTAAAAGGAAATGGACATGGAAGCATTCAAATGAAGGTACAGCAGAATTGGATTATATTTTGACTAACAGGAAATATATATTTCAAGATTGTAATGTTCTTAATAAATTTAACACAGGAAGTGATCATCGATTAGTAAGGTGTAAGATACGTGTTAATGTAAAACTAGAGAGACAAAAATTATTAAGAAAAACAATATTTACAGTTGATATTCCTAATCTTCAGAAACATTCTAATGAATTTAAATTAGAACTTACAAATCGGTTTCAAGTATTAGAAGATTTTGAACATGATTCAGATTTGAATGAAATTAATATGAAAATAACTGATACACTTTTGAAAACTGCAACGAAGATAGCTGGTAGAAAAAAACAGTAATTGACCAATAAAGTTTTTACTGAGACTAGAAAATTTATGAAGAAAAGAAGGAATATGAAGATATACAAAAATGATGCATTAAAAAGAATTGAATATCTCGAATTTTGTAAAATGGTGCAGAAAAGAGTTGAAAATGATATAAGAAAGTATAACTGTGAACTTGCAAGGAAAGCTGTAGAAGAAAATAAGTCTTAAGAATGTAAAACAACATTTTGGTATTGGTAGGAAATTTATGTCTGCAATAAGAAAAAAAAGATGGAATTATTACTAAAAGGAGAGATGACATCATGAAATTGGTAGAAGATTTTTATCAAGAATTATATAGTAATAAAAAACAAGTACCTCCTATATCTATTACATCTTCCAAATTGCCCAGACTTTTAAATGAAGAAGTGAGACATGCAATTAAATGTTTGAAGAAAGGAAAGGCTCCAAGTAATGATATAATTATAATTGATATATTAAAAAAAGCAGATGAAGAAATTGAAAAAAATTTAGCAAAGTTATATACCAAATGTTTAAATGATAAAGATGTACTGGATGATTGGAAGAATGCAGTAATAATATTAATATTTAAAAAAGGTGATAAAGAAGATATTAGAAATTACAGACCTATCAGCCTTTTATCAGTTTTATATAAATTTTTTACCAAGATATTTACTACTCGTCTACAGAGAACATTGGATTTCCACCAACCAAGAGAACAAGCTGGATTTAAAAGTGGTTTTAGTACAGTAGATCATATCCAGGTATTGAGAGAAGTTATAGAAAGGACAAATGAATATGAGTTGCCATTATGCTTAGGATTTGTAGATTATGAAAAGGCATTTGATTCTATAAACATTTCTTCAGTGATTAAAGCATTAGATCATCAAGGTATAGATCCAGGATATTGTCATATTTTAAAAAATATTTATAAAAATACAACAGCAACAATTAGATTACATAATGACACTGGGAAAGTCAACATTGAGAAAGGTGTAAGACAAGGTGACTCCATATCTCCAAAACTTTTTACAGCAGTGCTGCATGAAGTATTTTGTGGATTAAAATGGGAAACTAAAGGAGTGAAAGTAAATGGTGATTATTTAAGTCATTTAGATTTTGCAGATGATGTAGTTGTTTTTGCAAATAATGCTTCAGATCTGCAGGAAAATTTGCAGGAATTATCAGATGAAAGTAGGACTAAAGATAAATGTTAAAAAGACTAAAGTAATGTTTAATCGATTTGCTCAAAATATGAAAATAAAGATTGATTATGATGAATTAGAAGAAGTTAACAGTTACAAATACCTTGGTCAGATTATTAATACAGATGGAAACATAATGGAGGAAATTAATCATAGAATTAAACTTGGTTGGAGTGCTTTTGGTAGAAATAACTTGATACTAAAAGGAAATATGCCTATGTGTTTGAAAAGGAAGGTTTTTAACAAATGTGTTTTACCAGTTCTTACTTATGGATCTGAGACTTGGACACTTAATAGAAGAGCAATTCAGAGACTTCAGACCACTCAAAGAAGTTTGGAGAGATGTATGTTGGAGTAACAAGAAGAGATCGTAAATGCAATGTATGGGTAATAGAACAAACAGGTGTTACTGACCTCATTGAAAAAATTAAAAGATTGAAGTGGAGTTGGGCTGGACATATTGTTAGAAGAGAGATGATAATAGATGGACAATTGAAATTTTAAACTGGATTCCAAGAGATTGTAAAAGACCCAGAAAGAGACCACATGTGAGATGGATGGATGAAATAAGAAAGTGTGCAGGGGTGATGGGGAGAAGAGAAGCTAAAGATCGGAGAAGATGGATTAAACTTGGAGAGACCTTCATCCTGCAGTGGATTGATAATGGTTGATAATGATGATGATGATTAGATTTTATCTTTGGAATGTCTAGTATGTAAGTTGTTTATATATATGTTTAAGTCCATGAGTCTTATTGTTTTCTCCGATTTGCTAGTGGGCCGGATTAAGAATTAATTCTCGTATGTCATCATTGTTATGTTGTTCATTAGGTGTTTGCCCTGGGGCTTGGAAAGTGGGTTCGAATCCAGGCAGGTCCCTGATCAAAATCTCAGGCTCGATTGGGTTTGAAGTACATTTTGTGAGTTCCAGCTCGTGTTAGATGGATAAGTATATTTTGACCGGCAGATAAGGTTTTTTTTTCCCGCGTTTGGACGCCCAAGTGAGGCTTCGTTAGAAACACCTACATACCTTGAGTTATGGACTTTTGTGTGTATATAGCAAAAAAAATTATTAAGTTTATTTTGTGTCTTTCCTGTTCACTAGTGACTGGTGTCCGAGGATGATTGATCAAGTTATAGGTCATCCTCTTATAAATTTGTCATTAGGGAGTAGAGAAAAGAAATTTAGATTAAAAGAAAAGGGGGGTCTTGTTGTTTTATCAAAGTATTTTTATGAATTGGAGTGATTTAGAATGAGTAAGAAATATATATATAAAAATAAGGTCAAATTAACCAAAAGTTAAAAGGTTTGAAATTGGTGCAGATGGGTAAACGGAATTAGGTCATAAGCATGAGCTATTTAAGTATATATATAATAAAAAAAAACAGCTGGAAGAAGAGACCGGGGGTGAGTTAAGTTTTTATTAAGTCATTTTTAATATTAACATATGTGTTATACTTTAGATATATAGACAAAAAAAAAAAAATTAAATTTTCTTATACTTTATTAAAGCTACAAAAAAAAGAAGGGATTTTTTTTAATAAAAAGGTTTCCTATACTTTATTAAATAAATAAAATAAAAAGTAAGGAGATGAAATTTTTTTTTTCTTGATTGTTATATGTTGGACGGGCATCAAAATGGTGTAGGCTTATAAATATATTAGTGAGTTAGGCATAGAGTTAGGATGGAAGTGAATGAGTCGTTCTTGAAGGGGGAGAGCAGCAAACAGCCATATTAAAAGTATAAAAGTTTTAAAAATCAAATATTTATTAGGTGCAAAAATAATAATAATAATTTTGAAAGGATTGTACAAGATAACAGAAAACTGTAGCTATGCCAGAGAATTTAGTTACAGAAATGTTGGAACAGATACCGATGGAGAAGATTAAGCAGGAAGGCTGGGATTTTAACTGTTTGCTGAGACTGCTTAGACAGGATACGGAGAAATGGAATAAAAAATGGGATCAGAAAATGGAAAAAAGGGATCAGAAAATGAAGGAAAGGGATCAGAAAATGTCACAAAGATTTGAAACCCTTAGCAGAGATATTAGACAAGAGATGGCAGACAAAGATAAAAGGCTGGAAGAAATGTTGTGCCAAGGTCTACAGGAATTGTCAACCAGCTGCCAGCAGAAATCTGAAGAAATTAGGGGAGAATTTAAAGAAATGTTACAGACAAATCAAGTGGAAAATAATCAAGATAGGGTTATAATTAAAGAAGTTAAGACCTTAATAGAGAAGGTAGAATGTCAAGAAAAGAATTTGATAGATAAGGTTTATAACATTGGTGCAGAATTTAACAGCAAATTCCAAGAATGTGAAGAAGCCCAAAAGGAAATCAGAAATGAAATACATAAAATCAAAGAAAATTTCATACAAAAAAATCAAATGGTGACCAAAGAAGAAAACATTATCACAGCATCTATTTTAGAATTGAGAGATGTAGCAGAAATGAAAGAAGAGAGAGAAAAGGAAAGTAAAGAAAGCAACTTTGCTAGTGATTACCAAGCTAACAAACTCAATAGACAGGAGGTAGTGCAAGTTATTGGCCAGACTGAAGATGATACTGAAAATAATTTTAGAGAGGGGGAAGCCAAAGTCGATTAGCAAAGTACCATAATCAAAGAAAATGACTTTTTAAATGAACATAAGTGCCAGTTTAATTATGAAAATAACACATTTTCTCTGTATGAAGAACAAGTTGGGTTGGAAAAGAATGAATCCCAAGTTATGCAAAGCCAAAGCAAGGAATGTGAAAAAGCTCTTACTAAAGAAAATACCACTGAAAAGGAAAATAATGTAAAATGTACACAAATAAACGTGGTTGACACAAATAAGACAGAGCATCTAGACACCCCATGCCAAGAAACTCATAGAAAATACTAGTAAATTATCTGTAGCAGAACAGTGATCCAGGTTTGAAGAAAAGGATCTCGAGCTGCATAATGAGATATCATATGAAGGCAGCGAATTCGCACGAAGTTTGGCAATGCACCCTAAGTGATCTCCTGTGAGGTTGAAAGAAGAATATGAAGGCTGGACAACTGATGATGATGATCTATCGAGATGTTGTTTCAACTCCGGCATGGAGTTACTCCTTAAACAACCCCCAGATCCTATTTAAATTTGTTAGGTTTTTTTTTTTGTGAGTGACTTGATCTCTCTCTCTCTATATATATATATATATATTATACACTCTATATTTTATCTATATACCTTTTATATATTACACGCATTATATTTTATATATATATAAACATATCCATTATTTTGACCAAGATGTATATTCGTTTGGGTATATATCTGTTTAAGTTTAAAATATTAACTAATAACCGATAATTTCATTATGTGTATTGATAATTGTGAGAAGCATTAAATTTATTATATAGTGTAATCTAGTTTGATGTATTATCATAAGTTTAGCGTAGGATTAGGCCATGAGTTTATATTTTCAAAGAAGCCATAATTTAGCTCCGTGTTTATATAAGTAAAGTCATTTTTTTTTATTTGTTTTTTTTTTTTACTAAGTTTACTGATA